>SNQJ01S0007223.1:513936-551218 GCA_010110895.2 Picea sitchensis | reverse complement strand
GGTATGTTATTTATTCTTGCCTCTTAGTAAATTCAATATTTAAAACTTAAGGAAAGCGTCCTATTCTGTTCTGTTTTGTTCTAGATCCAGGTGGATCTAGGGAGATCGGTTTGTGTCCGCACTTACGGATTTATCCATAAACACCTGCTGATAGAAACATATGCATATTCATCAAGCGACCACTTTGGAAGAACCTCACCTTTCAAGGTACAATTTAATTTTTATATTCCAGTATTTGAAGGACAGATAGATGCAGAAGCCCTAGAAAAATGGTTAACTCTGTTAGAAGGTTATTTCTTTGTTCACGATTTTTTCGACAAAGAAAATATCACCTTCGCACTCTGTAAATCTATCCCTCATGTCAAACATTAGTGGGAAACTTACTAGGAGCAAATTTTGATAGAGGATTCTGGAATATATGGGTCCGAGCCCACTTGGGATTTTTTTGTGGATGTGGTAAAGGAACAATATTACCCTGTTGGAAACTATGAGGACCAATACATGAAATGGGCCACAGTACGACAAGAGAGGGGCCAAGTAGTTATGGAGTTCACCAATACCTTCCATACCTCTCCCACCAAGCTAGGTATCAAAGAATCCAAATGACATTTGGTTCTGAAATACCATGGGGCTCTACACAGATACATCCAAACTAAAATGGATTTTCTGGACATCTCATCACTCGGTGCTTCGTATCGATATGTTGTTAAAATTGAGCAAAAATTTAAACACCAGGATAAACGAGAGTTTGGGTGTCAAAATCTGCAACAACCAAAGTATGACAAAGATGGCCATAGTAGACAGTCTCCTGAAAACCAGTCCAAGCCACATGAAAAGAAGGGTCACAGGAAGACAAAGAATGACACTGGAAAATATTGTCATTTCTACAAAATCCCCTATCACAACACTGATGAACGTCGTTCAAAATAGTCATTTTTGGTTGAGATCAAAGATAAGGAGACGAACCCTGATTCAGAATCTGATTCTAGAAATACTGGTAAAGGACAGATCATTGACGTAGACCCCACTACTATTGTCACGACCGCAATAATTCAACCAGAAGAACTAACATATCTTGAAGAGGGGGAGTTCCTTTTTCATTCACAGATGTGGGTGAAGGGGACCCCACTGCATTTTATTGTTGATAAAAGAAACCAAAAGAACCTCATCTCAGCAGAGGTCATCAAACAGTTGGGACTGTTGACAACACCACACCCGTAGCCATACAACATCGGGTGGCTTCACCAAGGTCGAGATCTTTGTGTCAGCCAGCAATGTCGATTGTCATACGAAATCCATCATGTTGGCACAGGGGTAGAACTAGGGTTCAACACTCAAGAGCACACCAAAAAAACCCTAACTACTAGCCCTTTCGACAACACCTGCAAAGTGGATGAAGACTCACCCGAGGTAGAGGCAGGGGTGGTTATAGGACTCAGATGTCTGAAACCTTATCTAGGACACAGATCTGTGATTATCTTGCTTACAACGCACTTATCATGAGTTATTCCTTAACATACATTCATTAATACACTTCGCAGAAAGCACAGAGCACCGCAATAATTACTCAGATCTAACACTTAGCAATGATAAACAGGTTATACTTAATAGATTAAGCACTTAGCATATTATGTATCATATCTAGCATGCATTCATATCTCACAAGAACAAAGAATCAATAGACCTATATAAACATATCAGAGCACTTAGGAAGAGAGAGACAAACACATCAGCACAATACACAGAGTTACTGTGGTTCACCCCCACCCTGGGGCTACGTCTACAAAGTCTTCTTCTATTATTATCTTCTATAAACCAAGCTATAGCACAAAGCCTTCAAGATCCTACCCCGCCTAAAACAAGAGATCTGTGTATATCACTAGATCCTCTTTCCCCGGGTAGATCCAAGTACTAAGTTCTCCCTTGACCTGTGCACTCAGCACTTACAATACTTATAGTAGGCACAGAGCTCTTACAATCACACAGACATCTGTTCACATAGATCTACTTTATGCACTAAGCCATTCAATTTACATCACACACCCCTTTTTGATACACATCTCCTATCCTTCTATTTATACATACAAAATGCATAAATAAGGGTTGATATCCCTTTCCCATTACAATATTCCCAAAAAGCCCCAAAACCCATAAAAAGTGGCAGAGATCCCATGATCTACTCTTCGTCATGCGCTCCTTCTCTGAATGGATGTCGGAGTACCAAAAATGGTCAAATATGACCAAGTATTCCTCAAAACTTGGTCAAGGGCCAACAGGCCCCCAACACTCACCTTTGACTCATCCCAAGTCACTCAGGTATGACCAGTTCTGCTTCGAATTCCTCGAGCTTGGATCGAGAATATTTGACCTGCTGCTTTGCGATTTCCTTCTTCTCGATGAACTCCTAGATGAGTGCGTTATTGACTGGTCCTTCTAGGTACTTCTCTGTTGTAATCACAACCTGTTGTAGCTTTGTCCCTTGGTTCTCAATCTCTAAAAATAGTTGACATGCCTTATCCTGCAAAGGTTGAAGTTGTTGCATCACTTCCATCACCTTTCTCTGGATCATGTGGATCTGTTTCTGTGTGACACATTGCTCGTGGGATCAATTTATTTTATCTATAGTTGATAGGCACTTCAACTGCATCTGAAGTCTATCTACATGTTGCTTCACCTCCTGGAGTTGGGACTCTAGTTTATGTAATTCTGGGTACTCGGTCAGGTTCTCATGTATATGCGCACTTCTGGTACTTAGTTGTTTTCATTCTTCAGTGAGTTCTTTAATCCTTTATACTGTACGCTGGGAAGTTATTTCTCACTGGTCGCGCTCTTATTGCAGGGTACTTGGGATGATCTAAAGCTCTAATTTTATGGTCTCCCAGGTTGAAGTCGCAAAACTTCAACGTTGTAACCTTGTATTGATCTGCGCGGTAGGTACGAACTCCTTTCGATAGATATGCAAGGACTAGGGTGTATTCAAAGTCTCTAGGGACACTATCCCTGTTAATATCACCACTTAGAGGGGGAATGTAATATGGTAGGATGGTTGGAACTAACTTTGTGTTGGCTGTGTTGTCCCTATGCTTAGTTCTCAACTTTGCACTGGCTTGAGATGTTCCAGCTCGAGCAGTCGATGGGGAGGCTGCCACACCTCTCGATGATGAGGCTTGGACTCTAGTGGACATCCCTCTTTCTGACATGACTCTTTTTGTCCTTAAGCTAGCAAGTACTTATCTCACTGATTCTTATGATGTGCTAAGATCATCGGACATGTAATATCGAGATCACTGTCTTGGGTTGTTAATGGATTGTTGGTACTGTAATCAGATAGAGAATAAAACTGGAGTATCCATTGTTTCATAATGTAGGTATTCTGTAGGCTCAAGTTCTCAATTGGAAAAAGTGTCTTCCATGCATGGCGCGATAGAATAAGTAAGTAACTCTGCAATTGATTGCTTGCAATGTATATGAAGCTTTCATTAACTCCATTCTATCCATTTTGGTCCTATCCAATGGTCTAGTGGTAACCCATAATTGCTTTTCGATTCGTTCAGAGTGACGATCGAACGGGTATATTGGTTCCAACAACTATATTTCTTCGTCATGGTGAAGTAATCTATGTCATTGTTATGATATCTTGGCAAAGCTCCAATTCTGCAATTCTTCTTACTATGAAGTGTCCTCTAGAACCTCTTGTAACCTTACAATATTAGCCCTCTTCTTTCTTAACTTCCTAGCCTTCTTCCCAGTGAGCCTCATCTCAGTAATGCTTTTACCATTCTGATGTTTATCTTTTGTGGTCTTAGTTACTTCACGCTGTTGAAAATCTTTCCTAGGGTTTCTTGATAATACTTCTTCTATATCAAAAATATGTAACTCGATCTTCTGTGGAGCCTCAAGTGTTCTCTTAGCTTCGACATCGGAGTTGCTAATATTAAATATCTGTGATATGCTCTTTTGTTCTTCAATCAAGTGCATGATCCTTCTGTTCATAAAGTCTTTTAACTCTTTCTTCTTCTGTTCCAAAACTTTTTCTTCATCTTTTCATCTGGCTTGTTCTCTATCAATCCAAGGTTTTCCTATGAGAATGGTAAACGTGGCGCTATCTTCAACAAATTTAATGATCTCAAAGTCTTCCTTTGTCGAAGTTCCATTGAAAGTCATAGGTATCTGTGTGAGCCTTCCACATAGGTTTACTATCTTTCCTCTAAAGAAACTTGTTCCTCCTAGGGAAAATGGGAATCTTTCATATAGCTTCCCAAGGTCTTTCTGGCATAATGTTCACTTGTGTTTCTTAATCAAGAGTCCTTTACAGTGTCCTTCTTCGACTTCCCATTACTCTTCTTTGTTGGTGGCTTGAGATGGTTATCCTAGGGATGGAAATCCTTTATCTATCCTTTGTCCTATGATTTAGGGCCACCCTTACCATACTTTGGATGTTGTGGATTTGTAAACCTAGAATCCTGCTTGTTCTACTGTTTAAATTTCTGCTCGATTTTGACAACATACTAATAAGCGACTCTCAATGACGAGATGTCTAGAAACTCCATTTTAGTTTGGATGTACCTATGTATAGCCCCATGGTATTTTAGGACTAGATGGCGCTCAGAGTCTGTGATACCCATCTTGGTGTGTAATTCATGGAATGCATTTGTGAACTCAAGCATTGTTTGTCCCTTCTCTTGGAACAATGTGGTCCATGTTGTTTACAAGTCATCATAATTTCCAACAGGGTAATATTGTTCTGTGAGGCCATCAAAAAAAGTCTCCCAAGTGGGTCCTCGCCCAAACATTGTAGACTCTTCCTCAAAAAATTTCTCACAGTAAGCCTCCCACCAATATTTGACACCGAGATGGGTCTTAAGGAATGCAAAGGTTATTTTTTCATTGTTGGAAATTTTTTGGATAGAGAAATAACCCTCTAGAAAAATTAACCAATTTTCCAAAGAATCAAATTCTATATGGCCTTCAAATAAAGGAATATCAAAGTTAAATTGCAAATTAAGGGAATGACACCTTCGAAATGACTATTGGTTGAATTTCCTTCCATTTTTGTTGATAGTCACCAAAGGATCTGGGAAAAATTATCCATCATGTCGTTCCTTTGTCGCAAGAGGGATTCCTCGAGAAACAATTTGAAAGGATATCATGCCCTATCGTACCTATTTTATTTCATCATGGGAGGTTGTTTGGTCACATGATACAGGTGGATATCGGTGGCCACCTACCTTTTCCAACTGGCTCAAAACAGTTTTCTAGCAATTTTGGTAATTTACTATTTTAGCAGTTTTAACTTTCGGGGCCATTTTGAGGGCCTAAATGAAGGTTTTTCAAGATATAGCTTCTCAATAATAACTGAAATCATGATAGATCCCCCAAAATAAATCTCCTCGATGATACCTTTCCAATGGGCTATCATACTCCTAAAATAGAGATGGTATGCAAAAGTTACGACCCCAGGAAGTTGATGTACTAAGTTACCCAGATGGGGCCCACATAACGTTTGGCGCTTCATCTCCTAGGGTTAGGTTTTTGGATGTATAGGGTTTTTCGCATTACTGTTTATTGTAAAAGGGCCTTCAGAGCCTCATTGTAATGATATTCTTATGAATGAGTGCACCCGTCACATCTCTTCTCAAAGATAAGATGCCAACATTCCAACAAGCTTGTTTCCGCTGCATTTTATAGTTTCAGCTTATTTCCTTATTGAATAAAAAACCAATTTTACTGTATCACTGTTATTTTTTGTTAAGAACCTATTAATAATCTATAGTCATTTCGTTCTGCTCATAAAATCCATATTAGTGGTATCATAGCGGTCTGCTCCTTGTCGTCTTAATGCATGTCCCCAACGAGGTTAGAGTACAAAGAGTTGGCTCACAAGATTGTTTCTCTTGAGGACAAAAGCTCTCGCATGCCCAATCGGCCTCTCATGGAAAGAGAAAATAAATATTATGGGACAAGAGATCCTTTCAAACTGTTGATTAAGGAATCCCTCATGCAACAACGGAGCGAGATGATGGACAGTTTCATGCAAATCCTTCAATGGCTACCAACAGGTGACGCATCTTCTTCGAGCGGAGGCCCTGCCCCCTTCAAGGTACAAATAAACTTCGATATTCCTATATTTGAAGGTTATATAGACACAGATGATGTAGACAAGTGGTTGAATCTACTAGAAGGGTTTTTTTCTATCCATAACTTTTCGAATAGAGAAAAGATTACTTTTGCGCTCCTCAAAGTTATTCCCCATGTCAAAGATTGTTGGGAAACTTTCTGTGAGCAAAAGGAAACAAAGGAACCCTCATTATTTATAGTCACGGAAACTTGTGAATCCTTTCGGGATGATATTAAAGAACAATACTACCCTGTCAGAAGTTATGATGACTTGTATACCAAATGGACTACACTGCAACAAGAAAGATACCAAGCAGTGCTAGATTTCATAAATATCTTACATACCTTGCACACCAAGCTGGGTATCAAAGACTCGGAGTGACATCTAGTGCTCAAGTATTGTGATTCTCTTCATATATACATCTAGACCGAAATGGAATTTCTTCACATCTCATCCTTGTGCGTGTCCTACCGATATGTCATCAAAATTGAGCAGAATCTCAAACAAAAGACGTGACAATTTGGGCTTGGGAATGCCTCACAAAAAAATACAGGAAAGGGCGGCCCCAACCCATAGAACAAAGAAGAGAGAAAATATGGATAGTATCAGGAAAACCAATCCAAGATGCAAGCAAATAAGGACACCGGAACGACAAAGAAAGATATCGAGAAGTGGTGTGACTTCCATAAGAGCCCTTGGCATAACATTGTTGATTGTCGCTCAAAGTAGTCGCTAGTGGCTGAAGTGAAAGCCTATGAATCAAATGTGGGTTCTGACTTTGAGCCAGAAATAGAAATGGGAAGGATCATTGGCGCGGAACCCAATGCCGCCATTTGTACCACCAACCTCCAGCCTGGTGAATGAGATGAGCCAGAAGAAGGGTAACGCTTCTTCAATTCACATATGTTGGGAAAAGGCACCCCGCTGCACTTCATCATTGATAGCAGTAGCCAGAAGAAACTTATCTCAACAGAGGTCATCAAGTGGTTGGTCTTGCTGACAATGCCACATCCACAACCCTACACCATTGGATGGCTCCACCAAGGAAGCAAACTCTGTGTTAGCCAACAGTTTCGATTTTCATACGACATCAAGCCCTTCAAAGACGAGGTATTGTGTGATGTTGCGCCTCTCGAAGTTTGTGATGTTCTTTTGGGCCAACCTTATTTATGGAAACACCATGTTGTATATGAGTCTAGGCCTCGTAGTGTTATTATTAATTTGAATAGGAAATTGTACAGGATACCCAAGGCAGGCCCACATAGTGTTATTTCCTTTATCTCTGCTAAGCAATGAAGAAAGGTCATCTCTCAGATAGGGAAGTATGTATTCTTCATGATTTTCTCTCAGAATAAGCGAAATATCACAACCACATCAAGGGTCTTTGCGACCAACCTCTCCACACAGCAGAAGAAAGTAGATAATGTTGTGAAAGAATACCCAAATATCTTCTCCTCACCTACCGGGGTACCTCTGCACTGCATGGATGATTTTAAGGATGGAAAATTATTTTAAAATGTAGAAACCTTGGCAAATCCTACTAATCCTTTATATGCCAACTATAAATGATTGGCGATATTTTTGTAAAAATATTCAAATTTCTAAGGATTTTATATAGTTTTTATAAAATTTTGGCAAATTTTAAGGTAAAATAATTTTATCCTATAGAATTTGGGTGAATCATTATTAAAATAGCGAATCTCGTTTTTGGAAAAACCATGGGAAATTAGCCCATGAGTGAAATTTAGCCCCTAAAATCATCCTTGTTGCACTGTCAGGTCAAGCACCCCATCGATATGACCCCTGACGCACCGCTGCCTAATGGGCCAGTCTATCATCGCTCTCTGTTAGAGAATGAGGATATCAAGCGATAGATATAAGAACTTCTCCATAAGGGGCACATCTGTCCCAACTCATCACCTTGCGGGATCCCAATCGTGTTGGTATTTGAACCAACGCTTATGCTCATCCCTAGTACTTTCACTACCAGACCTTCAACAACCCTTAGAGATCGAGATAGATGCTTTAGACTATGCGGTGGGCGTTGTTCTCACTCAGCACAGCCAACCCATGGCCTATCATAGTGAGACACTATCATATCATGTCTATAAGTATCCTACTTATGAAAAGGAAATGTACTCCATTGTGCAAGCATGTTGACAATGGAGACATTACATTCTTGGGAAGGAGACAGTCATCCACACTGATCATAAGCCACTATAGTTCATGCAGACACAAGGAAAATTGTAGAATGATCACCATCAAAAGTGGTCCACATACTTGCAGCAATTCCACATCAACATCAAGTATAAAATAGGAAGCACCAATCATGTCGTTGATTTCCTCAGAAGACTGCCAATCGTGACACTCACCATGGTTCTAGACTCATGTGGCCATGAGACCTCTAGATGGCACCAACTCTATGAGATAGACATGGACTTCGCCACCACCTACCAAATGTTGGGTGCAAATGTAGTTGTTGATAATTTCCATCTTCAGGATGGGTTCTTGTGTCGTTTATGCCATATATGTGTTCCATTAAGTAGGTGAGCGAAGATGATCTAGGAAGCCCACTATAGTCGGGTAGCAGGACACTTTTGTGTCGAAAATATAGTGGCAATGCTGCAAAAACATTTCTACTGGTTGAAACTTCAACAAGAGGTCAACAAGTATATAAGGTCTTGCACTGCCTGTGTTATTTCCAAACCGGCCACTAAGAGACATGGCTTGTACACCCCTCTTCCTACTCCTGACAGTCCATGGGAATCCATCTCAATGGACTACATGTCGGGCCACCCATCCACCAAGTGGGGAAATGACTGTGTTTTTGTGGTTTTTTATCACTTTTCTAAGATGGTGATTATGGTTGCCTACAAGAAGAACATCACAGCAGAGGCCACTTCCAAGCTCTTCTTTGAACAAGTCTGGGTACATTTTGGAATCCCACAAACCATTATCTCAGATCGGTACACTCGATTTCTCAGCACATTCTGGTCGAGCCTCTGGTCACTATTGGACACCAAGCTCACGAAATCCACGACCTTCCACCCCCAGACAAATGGTCAAACCGAGGTCATAAATCGAATGATTGTGCATATCCTTCGCATGTATAATTCAAAGCACCCACGCACATGGGATGAGAGCCTTCCCTATGTCCAACATAGCTACAACCAAGCCTTGCATAGCTCAACTGGCCACAACCCCTTTCAGATGGGGTTTGGATTCCAACCATTGGGTCCCATAGATGTTACACTTCCCCTTGCGGTCACCTCAATTGACTCATATCCTGCTCCAATTGAAGTTGACAAAGCCACCCAGTTCATTCATCAGATCCAGCACATCCACCAATAGGTTCAGTATATCCTACAGAAGTCCAATGACAAGTACAAGCAGTGCCATGATCAACATCTGGAGCCACATAAGTTTCAAGTGGGCGACAAAGTTTGGTTGCACTTGCAGAAAGAATGCCTTACAGGACCCCATCAGAAGCTTCACCCACTCCATTATGGGTTGTACACCATCACCAAGTCCATGGGGGATAATGATTTTGAGCTCAACATTCCTCCTTTCCTTTGCCTACACCCAATGTTCAACGTGGATCTCCTTCGCCCTTATTTCCCACCATTATTGGACACCTCAGACATAGAAGAACAAATAACACCAACAAAGCTCAACCCCAACTACATACAATAGGAATCCAGTGATCATATTGTGGACACAGAGATCAAGGGCACTTGAAAACAAAAGATCCAGCTTTATCGAGTCATCAATGCAGGGCAACTCTTGCACCAAGGCAAGTCGTTCACCCGGGGCCAAATTCAACAGAAATTTCCTCATCTGATGGGGGAACTCAACGAAATGGAGACCATTTATTCCTAAGGAGGGAGGATTGATCTAGGTGGATATCGGTGGCTACCCACCTTTTCCAACTGGCTCAAAACAATTTTCTAGCAATTTTGGCAATTTACTATTTTTAGCAGTTTTAACTTCTGGGGCGATTTTGAGGGCCTAAATGAAGGTTTTTCGGGATAGAGCTTATAAATTATAGAAAAATGCATGATTTTTCACCCAAAATGAATCTCCTTGAATATGTTTTTCCAATGAGCTATCATATGCCTAAAACGAAGATCGTATGCAAAAATTACGACCCCGAGAAGTTGATGTACTAACTTACCTAGACGGGGCCCACATAAGTTTTGGCACTTCATATCCTAGGGTTAGGTTTTTAGATGTCTATGGTTATTGGCATTCCTGTTTATTGTAAAAATCCCTTCAGAGACTCATTGTAATGATCTTCTTGCGAATGAGTGCAGCTGTCACATCTCTTCTTAGAGATAAGCCGCCACCATTCCAATAAGCTTGTTTCTCTTCATTTTACAGTTTCAACTTATTTCCTTATTGAATAGAAAACCAATTTTATTATATCTCTATTATTTTGTGTTAAGAACCTGTTAATAATCTGTATTCATTTTGTTCTTCTCATAAAATCTGGATCAATGGTATCAAAGCAGTTTTCTCTTTGTAGTCTTAATGCATGTCCCAAAACGAGGTCGAAGTACAAAGAGTTGGGTCTCGAGCTTGTTTCTGTTGAGAAAAAAATATCTCACACGCCCAAGAGACCTCTCATGGCAGGAGAGAATAAATATGATAGGACAAGAGATCCTTTCAAACTATTGATTGAGGAATACCTCACACAAAAAAGGAATGAGATGATGGATAGTTTCGCGTAAATCCTTCGGCGGCTACCAACAAGCAACGCATCTTCTTTGACTAGAGGCGTTGCCCTCTTAAAGGTACAAATAAACTTTTATATTCCTATATTTGAAGTTCATATAGATGCACATGCTGTAGACAAGTGGTTCAATCTACTAGAAGGATATTTTTTTGTCCATAACTTTTTGAATAGAGAAAAGATTACTTTTGCACTCCTCAAAGTTGTTCCCCATGTCAAAGATTGGTGGGAAACTTTCTGTGATAAAAAAGAAATAGAGTAACCCTCATTATTTACAGTCACGACCACATGGGAATCCTTCAGTGATGCTATTAAGGAACAATATTACCCTATTGGAAGTTATGACGACTTCTATACCAAATGGACCACACTACGGCAAGAAAGAGACCAAACAATGCTAGATTTCACAAATATCTTGCATACCTTTCCCACCAAGCTCGGTATCAAAGATTAAGAGAGACATATGGTGCTCAAGTATCGTGACGCTCTGCATAGAAACATCCATAACTAAATGGAATTTCTGGACATCTCATCCTTGGGCGCGACCTACCGATATGTTGTCAAAATCGAGCAGAAGCTCAAACAAACGATGAGGCAATTTGGGCCTAGAAACCCCACACAATAAAAGCCAAGAAAGGGCAGCCCCAACCCATAGAACAAAGGACAGAGAAAATATGGATAGTATCAGGACAACCAGTCCAATCCACAAGAAAAGAAGGACACTCGAAAGACAAAGAAATATACCAGGAAGTGGTGCAACTTCCATAAGAGCCTTTGGCATAACACTGTTGACTTCCACTCAAAGAAGTCGTTGGTGGCCGAAGTGAAAGCCTCTAAATCAAATGCAGGTTCTGACTCTGAGACAGAACCAGAAAGGGGAAGACAGATCAATGACACAGAACCTAGTTCCACCGTTGCTACCACGAAGCTCCAGCCTGGTGAACCAGATGAGCCAGAAGATGGAGAATGCCTCTTCCATTCACAGGTGTGGGTAACATGCACCTTGTTGCACTTCATCGTTGATAGCAGTAGCCAAAAGAACCTCATCTCAGTAGAGGTCATCAAGTGGCTGGGCCTACCGATAATGTCACAACCAAAACCCTACACCATTGGATGGCTCCGCCAAGGAAGCGATCCCCGCATCAACCAACAATGTCGACTGTCGTATGACATCAAGCCCTTCAAAGATGAGGTATTGTGTGATGTTACTCCTCTCAAAGTTTGTGATTTACTTTTGGGCCAACCTTATTTATGGAAACGTCATGTTGTATATGAGTTTAGGCCTCGTAGTGTTATTATTACTTTGAACAGGAAAGTGTACAGGATACCTAAGGTAGTCCCACCTAGTGTTATTTCCTTTATCTCTCCTAAGAAATGCAGGACGGTCATATCTCAGACGGGGAAGTTTGTCTTCTTCTTGATTCACTCTCAGAATAAGGGAAATATCATAGCCACATCTAGGGTCTCTGCAGTCGACCTCTCGACACAGAAGAATCAAGTATATAAGGTTGTGGAAGAATAATCAGATATCTTATCCTCGTCAACTTGGGTACCTCTACATTTGTAGGTCAAGCACCCCATCGATATGACCCCTGACTCACCGTTGTCCAATGGGCCAGTCTATCATCGCTCTCTCTTAGAGAATGAGGAGATCAAGCGACAGATCCAAGAACTGCTCCACAAGGGGCACATCCATCCCATCTCATCACCTTGTGGGAGACCAATCGTGATGGTACATAAGAAATATGGAACCTGGTGACTCTGCATTAATTACCGAGATCTTAATAAAATCATATTTAGAAACTGGTACCTGATTCCCCGAATCGACAACCTATTTGATCAACTCATGGGGGCCAAATTTTTCAGTAAGATTGATCTGAAGTTTGGTTACCACTAGGTCCCGATAGAACAGACAGATGTATGGAAAACCACCTTCAAGTCAAAGAAAAGCATTTTTGAATGGTTGGTCATGCCCTTTGGTTTGACAAATGCTCCATCCTCTTTCATGAGGATGATGGATTATATCCTGCGACCATTCACCAATAATTTTGTAGTGGTGTATCTACATGACATTCTCATTTACAACAAGACTTGGGCCGAACACTTGCATCATATTCAACAGGTTTTGCACACCCTACAAAAGAAGAAGCTATATACCAACTTGGGAAAATACTCCTTCGACATCGACAGGCTCCATTACCTGGGATACATCACTAATAAGCATGGCATACATGTGGATCCAACCAAGATCCAATTCATCTGTGACTGGCCAGCCCCAACCACACTCACTAATTTTCAAAGGTTCTTGGGCCTTGCCAATTTCTAACACAGGTTCATGTTGGGACTCTCCAATATTGAATGGGCCCTCAACCATAAATAGGGGTGGTGGTAAGGAGAAATTTGCGTGGGGTCGGTCCCAACAACAAGCGTTCGATGATTTGAAGCAGTTCTTATGCTCAGCCCTAGTACTTTCACTACCAGACCTATACCATACCTTTGATATCGAGAGAGATGCTTCAGACTATGTGGTGGTCACCATTCTAACTCAACACAGCCACCCCGTGGCCTATCATAGTGAGACACTATCAGATGATGTCCATAAGTACCCTACTCACGATAAAAAAATGTACTCCATTGTGAAAGTATGTCGCCAATGGAGGAATTACATTATTGGGAAGGAGACAGTCATCCACACTGATCATAAGACACTACAGTTCATGCAGACACAAGGAAAATTGCAGAGTGATTACCATCAAAAGTGGTCTACATACTTGCAGCAATTCCACCTCAACATCAAGAATAAAATAGGAAGCACCAATCACGTCGTGAATTTCCTGAACAGACCGCCAACCATGAAACTCACTGCGGTTCTAGACTGCTGCAGCCATGAGACCTCTCGATGGACCCAAATCTATGAGACAACCCCGGACTTTGCCACCACCTACCAAATGTTGGGTGAAAACTCAGTTGTCAATAATTTCCATCTTCAGGATAGATTGTTGTGTTGTCTCGGCCATATCTATGTTCCATCAAGTGAGCGAGTGAAGATGATCTAGGAAGGCCACTATAGTTGGGTGGCAGGACACTTCGGTGTCAAAAATATAGTGGCAATTCTACAAAAACATTTCTACTGGACGAAACTTCAATAGGAGGTCAACAAGTATATCAGGTCCTCCACTGCCTACTCTATTTCCAAACTGACCTATAAGAAACAAGGTCTGTACACCCCTCTTCCTACTCCTGAAATTCCATGGGAATCCATCTCAATGGACTACATGTCGGTCATCCCATCGACCAAGCGGGGACATGACTATGTTTTTGTGGTTGTTGATCACTTTTCTAAGATCACGATTCTAGTTGCCTACAAGAAGAACATAACAGCAGAGGCCACTGCCAATCTATTCTTTGAATGCGTCTGGGTAAATTTTGGAATCCCACAAACCATTGTCTCAGATCTGGATAGTCAATATCTCAACATATTCTGGTCGAGCCTCTGGTCACTATTGGACACCAAGCTCACCAAATCCATGACCATCCACCCCCAGACAGATGGACAAACTGAGGTCGTAAATCGAATGATTGTGCATATCCTTCACATGTATAATTCAAAGAACCCTTGCACATGGGATGAGAGCCTTCGCTATGTCCAACATAGCTACAACCGAGCCCTTCATAGCTCAACCGACCATTAACCCTTTCATGTGGGGTTGGGATTCCAACCATTGGGTCCCATAGATGTTGCACTTCACCTTGTGGTCACCTTGATCGACTCATATCCTACTCCAACTGAAGATAACAAAGCCACCCAGTTCATTGAGAGGATCCAACACATCTACCAATAGGTTCAGGATATCCTACAGAATTCCAATGACAAGTACAAGCAGTGCCACGATCAACATTGGGTGCCACATAGGTTTCAGGTGGGCGACAAAATTTGGTTGCACTTGCAAAAAGAACGCCTTACAAGAACCCATCAAAAGATTTTCCCTCTCCGTTATGGGTTGTAAACCATCACCAAGGCTGTGGGGGATAATGATTTTGAGCTCAACATTCCTCCTTTCCTTGGCATGTACACAATGTTCAATGTGGATCTCCTTCGCCTTTATTTCCCACCATTATTGGACACCTCAGACGTAGCAGAACAACTAACACCAAAATAGCTCAACCTCGACTGCATACAACAACCATCTACTGATCATATGGTGGACACACAAATCAAGGGAACTCAACAACAAAGGATCCAACTTTATCGAGTCGTCAAAGCAGGGCAGCTCCTCCACCAAGGCAAGTGGCTCACCCGGGGCCAAATTTAGTAGAAATTTCCTCATCTGATGGGGGAAATCAATGCAATGGATACCATTTCTTCATAAGGAGGGAGGATTGATCCAGGTTGATCTCATTGGCCACCCACCTTTTCCAACTAGCTCAAAACAATTTTCTGGCAATTTTGGCAATTTACTATTTTTAGCAGTTTTAACTTCTGGGGCCATTTTGAGGGCCTAAATGAAGGTTTTTTGGGATATAGATTCTCAATGATAGCCGAAGGCATGATTGAGCCCCCAAAATGAATCTCCTCGACGATACATTTACAACGGACTATCATACGCCTAAAACGGATATCGTATGCAAAAGTTACAACCTTGGGAAGTTGATGTACTAACTTACCCAAACGGGGCCCACACAAGTTTTTGCACTTCATCTCCTAGGGTTAGGTTTTTGGATGTATAGGGTTTTTGACATTCCTATTTATTGTAAAAATGCCTTCAGATCCTCATTGTAATGATATTCTTTCGAATGAGCGCACCCGTCACATCTCTTCTTAGAGATAAGATGCCACCATTCTAGCAAGCTTGTTTCCGCTGCATTTTATAGTTTCAACTTATTTCCTTATTGAATAGAAAACCAGTTTTATTGTATCTCTATAATTTTGTGTTAAGCACCTGTTAATAATCTGTAGTCATTTCATTCTTCTCATAAAATCGGGATCAACACGAGAGAGAAGTTGTCTTCAAGAGAAATAATAGTGAGACCCAACTATCTATACTCTGACCTCATCGGGGACATGCACTAAGAACGATAAGGAGAAGACTACTTGGATACCACTAATATGGATTATTTTTAGAACAATATGAAGGAAGAAATATAATAGAGATATGACAAGGAAATACACATATATATGGCATGGAAAAAAGTAATATAGTGAAACTGAGATTCTATTAATTATTGTCTGAAAATACAAAATACTATAAAATGCAAAAGCACACAAGCTAGCTAGAATGGTGGTAGCTTATCTCTAAGAAGAGATGTGTCAACTACACTCATTTGCAGGAAGCTGATTACGATGAGGCTCCAATAGAATTTTTAACATAAAGCATAATTGAGAAAACACTAAACATCCAAAACCATAACCCCAAGAGATGAAACACCAAAAGTTTTGTGAGCCCCTATGGGGGTAGTTGATACGTCAACTTCCTAAGGGCATAAATTTTTCATATGATCTTCATTTGGGGCACTCAATACCTCATCGAAAAGGTCTAGATGAGGAGTAAACAATTTGTTATTTCCAAACCATGCCTCTATATATGATCTGGGCACTGTCGTGCCCAAAACATGTTATTAAATTCCTCAAAATGGCCCCCGAAGTTAAGGACCCAAAAAAGTGTAGAAAAACTACCAAAATGGAAAAATATGCTTTGAGCTAGTGGAATAGGTGGGTGACCACCAATTTCCACATATATAATCTCTACAACATGACCCTCCTCAACCGAAGATCTAGGATTATGAGAAGGAGAGGAAGGAGGGTTTCCCCCCTGTGTTTGATCATATTGCTGGGAAACTACCTTTCCAATTGCTTTCTTATTTTTTGTCTATTTTTGTTGCTCTTATTCCCTTTCCTTGGGATGATTCGAGTTAAGATTCGAATAATTCTTTGCAAAATTCCCATATTTGTGACAAGATTTGCATTTGAACGGGAGATGTTCATAGTCCACCTTTTGGATATAAATCCAATTATCAAGGGTTAACTTAATAGCCTCAAGAAAACCCTTTTCTAGATCCACCTCTACACAAAGACAAGCACACTCTTGCAATAATTCTCATGGATTGGATCAATCAATGTATCTACATAACATATTTCCAATGCTTCTCAGGGTTTCATCATTCCAGCAATGAAGGGGGAGAAAAGGGAGATGAACCCATAAAAGCACTGCAAAGGGAACATCATTATTAGAGATAAAATCAAGCATCCATTTGTACAAATACATACCCGTAGTACCCATAAAATAAGGCCCACCCCTGCAGATAAGATCATGATATGCCTTATTTTCAAACAGAAAAAAAAAAACCTTACCAAAAAAGGCTAAATACATCTACGCTTGGATTTTTTTTCTTCTAGTTCAGATCCACCCATTGGGCCATAACACATGAATATGGCCACAACCTAGTAAATTGGTTGATTATCCCATTTTCAACCAGCTGCAATGTGCAAGGGCAGGATGTTTATGGATGCATTAGAACCTTTGGAATATCATCAAATTTCTTGACGAAACAGGATGGCGGGGGCTTTACTGCCTTGGTATAGGAAGTTATCACGAACTGAAACACAACTATATCCAACGGTGGTGGGGGATGAACATCATACATTTCACATGTATAGTTTTTTTAATTTTTCCAACATTAGATATATTTTCGGCATAAGATATTTTACATGCATATTTTTCTAAATTTTTTGACATTGGACATCATATATTTCACATGTTTAGTTTTTTAAATTTCCCAACATTGGGATATCGGAATATCGAACATCAAGTTATCAAATCATAGATGATTTTTTTTCCATTTAATATTCATTTTGTTTTTAAATTTCTATATATCGCACATCAAGGATTCAAGATATGTAATATATACGGGTATGTATAAAACATTAACACGGGCTCAACGTTCCATACCTCTCAAAACTTCACATACAAATTACATTGGCAGGAAAACAAAATTATATACCCATTTCATTTCACTCCTACAATGCATTTGGAATAAAATAATAAACATGTATATCAACAATCAAGATTTACTTAGAGAGGAGACCAACAACAGCTGAGTGCTCTCTTCCGAGAGTCATATCTTGAGTTTTGGGTTACCAAATTGTGAAAGAAATGTCTAGTTGGAAAGATAGATGTGTGAAAAATATGTTGGAAGAATTTTTTTTGCGAGATTGATAGTAGAAATTCCCCCAAAAAATGAGAGACGATGCCCACATTTTATGTTTAAAAAAGTGGCCCCAAATTGCAATTAAAAGAACCATGAATTATCAAGGTAATAAGCCAACAATTTGTTGAACAAAAGGGGCTACCAAAATGTTAAAGAATGATGTAGCAAAATGAAGAAAATAACAACCATGGATTTGTAACATAAAGAAAGAATGAAATCGCCCAAGAAAGAAACCATGAATTTAATTGTGAAATTTCAGAGAGTTTGTGTTACAAAGTTTATGAGACGTTATGCACAATTGATTTCATAATTTTTTATTCTTTATTATTTAAAGACTGATGTCATATTTTTAATTCATTTCTATAATATTTTTAATTATTAATTTTATTTTATACATATGTCGACATGAAGTATCAAGTGACTAGGATAGTGAAGCATTAATGATAAATTATTTGAGATCTTCAATTTTTTGAAGACATGGAAATAGAGGAGGTGAAGAGTCCAAAAGATGAATGATTGTAACTACCCAGGGAAGAGAGGAGGTGAAGAATCTAGAAGAGGAATGGTCTTAGGGGTAGTGACTGAGAAATATTATAAATGCAATTTCCCCCTCAGTAAAGGGAGGGGAACGGGTAAAATTTGGAATTGGAGTCTTGTATATTTTTATCAATATTTATGAAAGATTGAAGGTCGTTTGAGGATTTTACTTGCACTTCAGTCTAAAGAACTATTTTGGAAGAATGAATATAAGGAAGAGCTAATTCATGATTAGTTTATACAATTGTTCATTATTGTAAATTGATTGTTTTCTACAGATTTTTGCAATATATCATTTCTATCAATTGTTTATGTAGAAAATATTGAGTTGTTTATGAATTTGATTACATGAACATATTTAATGTCATTTATATATAGTTGAATATACCAGTAAATGTTATGTGAGAGTTACAAATTCTTTCTATCTTTTAATATTTAAAATTTATGCATGTATAACAGGTTCAAGCATTTGAGCAATTGGACATGGTCAACCCTTTTACTACACTGAACAATCCTAAAAAGAAGGCCAAGAATAAACAAAATGCTAACTAGGAATAAGGAGGAAACCCCTAGCACCGAAACACCCAAACCATAGGAAATACTAATGCTAGTAATCAAAATGTTAATAACAACCAACAACGACAATAACCTTCAAACAAACTTCCCCTATGCATTATGTGGTAAATACGAACATTATACTCACTATTGCCCCCAAATAGCGGACCTAATTGAATGAAATAGTCTTTTAACTAAATTTAACAACATTTTAATTATAAATTTGATTGATAAGGATTTTACTTATAAGTGATGAATGTAAATTGTTTCGCATATGCTTAGAGTCTACGTAATTGGTTTTCTTTTGACCATTGAGCAACTCTATAAGAACAACAATTCTGGCCTAACCCAGGATGTGAGTTGAATGATGAGAAATAAAAGTGGATAATAAGGCCTAAACTCCACGAAAGGAGAGCAAAGAATTTTTATTGAAACAATTTTAGTGTCAAAGTTTCAATATAAATTTCAATATTAAGGTTCTAATATGAATAATGTTGAATTATCAGTCTCATTTTTTCAAGAATATGGAATTAGTAGCTTATTCAAAATGATGTTAGAAAGGTTTTGATGTAATGGTAAACCTTAACATGATATAAAAACTTAATTTAAATTTAATTTTCCAAATGATATCATTTTAACAACATTTTAATTACAAATTAACATGGTATCAAAAACTTAACTTAAATTTAATTTCCCAAATGATATCATTTTAACAACATTTTAATTACAAATTTGAATGATATCATATATATATATATATATATGAAACATTTTATAACTTCCTTTTCTTTTATTTTATACTGATAAAGTATATATCTACATTCATCTGATTATATTTGGCATTCGTTTTCATAATTGTGGCCGGTGGGAGTTGGAGGCCCATATGATTAAAGTTGAAAACAACACAGAAAGCATGAAATAGTTGTCGTATCAGAACTTTACCCAATGTCTACAGCTCCAGCACGCACTATTTATATACGAGTCTACAAGTCTGTGTCGAGAAAAGCACAAAACACAAGATATACATCAACTATAAAGATAAATAGTGATGGATATAGATACTGGGGACGATTATATGAGTACCGAGCTTTTGAAATAACATGACATTATTTTTTTTTTAATGTTTGGCAATATACCAACTCGAATATTACCAGGCAACTGTGTGAATTATTGAAGTTGTGATTCAATTATCAAAGCATTGATCATTGTCCATCGCTGATATTTTCTTAAATAAATCTACTTCTTGGAGTTAAGATCCATGAGAAATCCATAAAATGCGAAGTTGACCATGATATTAAGAATCAATGACTGAAACATATAAAGTTGGCGATTTTTTTTCAATAAGAATGGATGACTTTGATGACACTAGGTATCACAAAAGTACTCACAACATTTGAATAATAAGTAATTAATTTATTATGTTATATGGAAATATTAATAGGGTATATTTTTTATTTTTCAAACATATTAACATTATATGTTTTTCAATTTAGTTACTAACATTGTGGATATTTAATGAGGCTATCCAATCGAGAGAATTCAATGACCAATGAGCTTGTTAAGAGAAATCCAATCAAGAGAACTCAATGACCTTGTTAAGAGAAATTATAGTCATGGATTTCACATTATATATTTTTCAATGTTTTTCAATTTAGTTACTAACATTGTGGATATTTAATGAGGCTATCCAATGAAGAGACCTCAATGACCACGTGATTGTCCAATCAAGAGAATTCAATGACCATGTATTTGTTAAGAGAAATTATAGTCATGGCTTTCGTTAGTTGAACCAATGAGCATATAAAAATTAAAAATCAAATCCCATAATAAGTAGTTAACATGGTATATTTTTCAATGACCAATGACCATGTGCTTGTTAAGAGAAATTATTTTCATGGCTTTCGTTAATTGAACCAATTAGCATATAAAAATTAAAAATCAAATCCCATAATAAATAATTAACATGATATTTTTTTTGTTTTTTAACCCATATATATATATTAACATTATATATTTTTTAATGCTTTTGAATTTAGTTACTAACAATGTGGATATTTAATGAGAATGTCTAATGAAGAGAGTTCAATGACCATGGGAAGAGAATTCAATGACACAAATTAGACTCATTTAGGGATATATCTTTAATTAAATTTTTGAAAAATTAAACCCCGTAAGTAATTATTGTATTATATGAAAATATGAAAATTGTGTATTTTTCAATGCATTTGTCCATATTAATATTATATATTTTTCAATGTTTTTCAATTTAGTTATTAACATTGAATATTTGATGAGGTTGTTCAATCAAGACAATTGAATGATAGAAATTAGAGTCATCTAGATATATCGCTTAATTAAATTATTGACGATAGATATTGTAATTGCTCTTTTTAGTTAATGTCTTAGTTGTAAAAAGCTTTAGAAAGACCTAGTTGTCCACATTGAATTTGTTTATTATTAGTAAACTTAGTTCTAGATAGTTTTTTTTAGATCCTTCTTGAGAGTTATCCTAGGCTTCCTTGGAAGAAATTATGTGTTTATATCTGTTTTGTGAATCAATGAATTATAATGTTTTTGGTTGATCATCTTATTGATTAAACGATTTCTTGTGTTCATTTGTATGTGTATTCATGTGTTAATAGTTGTTAGTATTTGTCTTCTCCCTCCATCAAAGTGGTATCACACTGAATGTATAATAAATCTTAACTCGTCATTTTTCTTATTTATCTACTTACATTTAGGGTTTGGGAGTGGAGATGATCCAAGTCGAGGCACAAAACAAACTTCTTGCCGAGGAATTTGGAATAGTTTGCAGTACTGTTAGAGTACGTTGATCATGAGGTAGAAACCCTACAACGCATAGAATCCATAGAAGAATACGTTGATTTTGATATCATTAATTCCTTTTCCATGGATTGTACAAATCCACTGGTGAGGATTTGTTTCAGTTTGTGTAGATATGGATTCCATGAAGAGGCCCATCGATGGGAAAAAATTTGTTGCAAAGAGAAAGTGAAATCAAAACATTGTAAACCATAGTATCACTGAGACAGACAACGAGTTCAAGGAAAAACACATATTTTTTAAAGTTTTTGAGAATTTGTTCTATCTTCTTTATGATGAACGGCGACATGAATATGATTCGAGCCAATAATGTAACAATGTATCTAAGCATCCATGATGGACTTCGGAAATTTGGCTCTGCTGTCTAGCCCCTCGCGCCATGTCCACTGAGACATAGAACCTCGGGCGGGGGCCGCAGGCCATCCACTTGCCGCCCCCTTCCCCTCTCTCGCTCCCGTTTTTCAGTCTCCCGTTTCCAGGCTCACGTAACTCACTTTTCCGACTCTCGTACCCTTCTCCCGGTCACTTCCCCAGTGCCTTCACAGTACTTCTCCAAGTGAGAATCGCATGCCTTCCACGTGGCCGGCACACATGGCGACCTCCGACATGGATGCGGTAGATTTCAAGGCTTCCCCTCCTAGCCCCCTTGACTTTGTGTCTCAACCTGAGTTCTTGGACTCCCTCCATCCCGTCTATATTCTCCCACACCCTCACATTCATTGCTCCCTCATGGCTCATTCTTTCACAAGTCTGCCTCTTCCTCCCTCCCTCGCGCATGGAACCCCTTCGCGTTCTTTCCTCCCTCTCCCTCCAGCTCACCCCCCTCCCACCTCTAGACCTGTGTCTTCTCCCTTCTCAGGAAAAGTTGTCTCTCCTGTGAGCACACAATCCAAGGAGGAGAAGGAGGTCCCTGGATGTTATGACCAATCTCAAAAATTCTCAACCCAATGTATCAAGGAAAAAAGGAACTTGGAAAAAATGGTTGTGCATGTTGACATTCCTCTTAGCAATATCCCCCAACTCCTAGGAAGAATCTGATTGGAAGGTTTAATGGAAAATCTCTAGGAGAAAAGCTCTAACAAGTTAGTTGTAGAACCATTGGAAACCACTTATTGGTTACGTCCCAAAGGTACACCTTCTAACAATAATATGGATTTCTTTTTCTTTTCTATCAAATGAAGATTGTGGAGAAATCCATAGGGAAAGATGGACCTGGGGCCCTTTTGGTTTGTCCTTGAAAACCTAGACAATGGACTTTGACCCCCTCAAGGAATCTATGGCGGCAATGAGAGTATGGGAAATTATTCTCGGGATGCCTCTAGCCTTCTGGTTCAGGGAAGCGCTAGAAGCCATAGAAAACAAATTGGACTCTCTTGTAAAAATGGAACCCAACTGGGATTAAAAAAATGACTGTGGGTGGGCTTGGAGTAGATGTAAGAGAAGATTTAGTAGGTAATATGGACCTGTTTTTTGCTAGAATTACATGGAACCAAAAGGTAAACTACTAGAGACTACCCTTTAGGTTCCATGGTTGTCATGAAATTGGACACTTATGCTCTCAATGCTCAAGAATTACCCCCTTCTACAACCTCATGCATGTAAATGGAAAACCAGGTCCACTATGAAAAAGTAGGAGACAATGGAGGTTGACGCGGTGGAAGGTAGAAATGCAGATTGTCACCTGGACATCGACAAAGGGGTCATCTCCAGTTAAGTTCTAGGTGAATTGGTTTCCCAAGCTCGTGCTTCAGGTATGCCTTTGTTTCCTCCTCCTCTTCATTCAATTTTAGTTTTAGATCCTGACTCTCTATCTATCCCTCTCCCCTCACCAAAGCCCCCTCTTTCCCCAGAAAAAAAATTTCCCCCTCTCTGCCCCGTTATCTCTTCCAAAGGAACATAAAGCTATTCTCGCAAGAGCTCCCTATCCCTTTCCATCCATCCCATTAACTCCCTTGATGGCACCTCTTTCTACCACCCCTTCTCAAGCCCCCTCCTCTCCCTCTCATGGTTCTTCTCCCCCCTTCTAGCCCTTGCCTTCCATCCCTTAATCTCCCCTCTCTCCCCAGGGAAACATATACAACTTGAGGTCCAAATATCGGAAGATTTCCCCTTCCTACGGAGACCTATCTCTTAACCCCCCCTCTTTCACATAGGCTGACCTAAAATCCTTCATCTCGAAATAAAAAGAGAGAAAAACCATAGAAATCTGCAAAGGCACCCAAGAAACCATCATAACGGCCCTTAGAGAAGGAAAATACACGTCGAAAAGGGCTAAATGATCTTCCTCTCTTTCAATGCACGTGAGGTAGGGGGTGCCCCAAAGAAGCTATCCCTCAAAAGAATGATCGACATCCTAAAAAAAGATGTTATCCTCATCCAAGAAACAATGTGCTCTAGCGAGAAATCCTGAGAAACTTTCATCCCTTGGCTTCATAATTGGTCCTTCAGCACTACCGATGCCTCTGGTCTCTCTAGAGGTCTACTCACTGGATGGAGCCCAAATTTCCAGGATCTGTCCTTGTTTTCCTCTCGCTCTGCAATCTCTATCAAGTTACAACACAAGAACAATAATTTATCCTTCTCAGTGATGAATATATATGATCCTTACTCTGATAGGACCTCCTTCTAGGAGGATCTTGTCAATCTAGGGTTTTTTCGGGACCCTTTTCTGGTGGTGGGGGAGATTTAAATATTACCCTCTCCCTGAGGGAGGTTTGGGGAGCACATCACAGGGTCGACAAGAAAATAGTATTCTTCCAATCCATCTTCGAGAAGGCCAACCTGGTGGACATTGAACCTGTTAAAATCTCTCCTACTTGGCGATATTTCAGAACTGAGGATGAGGAAGTTGCAAAGAGACTAGACCGCTACCTGGTTTTTGAAGCCCTACTAAACTTAGTAGCAATTTTCAGATATGAAGTAGAGGTGGGAGACATTTCATACCATTGACCTGTCAGACTACAATGGTCCTCGGGTTTTGATTCCCCCACTTCTCCGATAAAATTCAGCCAATCTTGGCCGGAAGAGGAAGATTTCAAGAAAATGGATTAAGATAGAAGAACAAGAATGGCATACCAAAAGTAGGGCCCTATGGATAAAAGAAGGAGACAATAACACAAAGGTTTTTCATCAATTTTTGAACTTTTGAAGAAACCACAAAACAATATGGGAAATTAAAGATGAACAAGGAAAATTAGTCGCTTCCTTTGAGGACAAGGAAAATTTGGGGGTAAATTTTTTTAGCAATCTTTTTTCATCCCCTTGAGGATTCCCTATCCAAGAAATCCTAAAAGTACTAGGAAAATTCCCTACCGTCTTTAACAATTAAATAAACCTTTAATTAGAAGAATAAGTGATGGAACCATAACTAAAGACAACTTTGTTCTCCATGAGGAATGGAAAACGCCGAGGCCTAGATGAAGTAACTATGGAATTTTTTGAATCCTTTTATGACCTTCTAAAATAATATTTGTTGCTAATGATAAGAGAGTCACAAAAGGAAGGAAGAGTTCATGGCCCTCTCAATGCAACCTTCATGTGTCTCATCCCAAAGAAACAGTTCTCTTCTTCCTTTGAAGACTATAGATTGATTGCATGTTGCAATGTCATATACAAATTAATCACAAAGATCATCTCTAGGAGACTCATACCAATGCTAAGTGAAATCATTGGAGAAGAAAAAATTGGATTCCTACACAACAAATAGATACATGATGCAATAGTGATTACTCATGAAGTGCTCCACTCAGTTAAGAAAATAAATCTCAAGGATGTAATCCTCAAATTGGACCTTTGCAAAGCCTATGATCATGTAAACTGGACTTTCCTGTGATTGGTCCTAATCCAAATGGGCATGAACTTAAAAATTGTCAACTGAATAATGGGATGTATCCAAAGTTCCTTCTTTTCCATCCTCATCAATGGGAGCCTCGTCTAGTGTTTTCAAAGTCTCTAGAGGTCTTTGTCAGGGATGCCCCCTTTCTCCGTTTCTTTTCCTGATCATAGTTGAAGATCTCAGTCATCTGATAAAGCAGGAAAGGTCTAAGGGCCTCTTCAGAGGAATTGTAGTCTCAGAATCAGAATCAATCACGCACCTTTTATTCGTAGATGACATATTTTGTCGCTTCTATGACTCTCAAAGGATTTGAGTTCTCTCAAGGATATTTTAAACCTCTTCTACAATGCTACATGAATGAAAACTAACATGGAAAAGTCTTATCTTCTTGTTAATCTATGTGAGAATGAAGAATAAGCCTCCATTGCCAACACTTTCCATGCCCAAAGGAAACACTTCTCTGACCGTCTCAAGTACCTAGGTTTTAATTTAAAATCTTACAACTACAGAAAAAAAGACTACGGATGGTTAATAAGAAAGTTCAAGGCCTATTTAGCCATCTGGGTTAACAGATTCCTCTCTAGATGAGGAAAACTAGTACTAATTAAATTATTCCTAGAAGGAATTCCTATCTACTGGAATTCAATAGCTGAAATTCCTAAAGGAGTCATGGATCACATTCGACTCCTAAGATTTCACTTCTTGTGCAAGGGACATAATGCAAATGGAGGCCACCCTCTGGTCAAATGGAATTCAATGGGGGTTGGAGGTTAAAAACTTAAGACTCTTCGCCTGAGCCTTAGTGGGAAGGAACTTTTTCTGCCTAACTCTGGGCAACACACTATGGGTAAGAATAATGAACTCCAAGTAATTTTCTTCTCTGTCTATTTATGATTGGTTTCAAGAACCTTTTAAATCCATTAAAGGATAAATTATCTCGAAAGGACATGTACAATCCTTTCCCCTAGTTCATAAATAGATTGTCCGGCACATCCGAAATGAGGAAAAGGTAAGACTGGGTGAAGATCCATGGATAGGAGCTGGAAACAATTACAAACTCACCCAGCCCCTACTTTAGTTCCTAAAAGATAAAAAAATGCGCTTCCTAAGCAACCTCAAGCTTGATTTTCCCCAATTGAGACGAAGAGGGGGATAGAAAAATGCAGAATCACTGGATCTCACCCTATATCTACAGGATGAATGGAACTCTTTCATTTCCCTGTTATGTGAAAAACTCATTTCCCTGGATAGAGAGTCAGAGGAATCCCTTTGTTTGTCAAAAAATCCACATAAATTATGGATCTTACAAGGTTAAATTATTCTATAAAGCATGGCTAGAAGAAAACTCTAAGAGACAACCAAAGTGGTGGTGGAAGCCCTTGTGGAAAATCAAGGCTCCCCCCAGATATAAAGTGACTCCATGGCTAGCTCTAAACAATAAATTGTTGACTTGGGACAATTGCCTCAGGAGAGGTTGGTGTGGACCTAACAGATGTCCTCTATGGAAGGAAAATCAATAATCCATTAATCACATTTTTGTCTCTTGCACCTATGCAAAAAAGGTCACGTAGTTAATAAAAGACCAACTAAAATCCAGGTTTTTTGGGACCAAGTTTCTCTTGAAGATTTTTCAGAACTTGGCTACAAGACATAACAATCTCCTTCTATGCAGGTCTTTCAGGTATCATTATCACAAACATTTGGTGGGAAAGAAACAATGTCATCTTTAAAGACAATACAATGCCCCCAAACATGACAATGGATTTATCGATTAGTCAGGATGAAGAATTTAAGATAGAGCTTCGAACAAGAAAATAACATTTTATAGTCCCCCCACCCATCGTTTACACCATCCCTTGGGTTTTTTTTTATCGGGCCATCCAAGGACATCCTCCTGCATGTGGAGTTGGGGTGGTTTTGTTTATCAATGATAGCCACTACATCCATATCAGATATTTTCCATGAGGTGGAACAAACAATAGAGAATAATTGATATCACTTTGGACTCTTTTGGAAATTGTGAAAGAGAAAAATATGATAAGTCTATAGGTGTTCAATGACTCCAAGCTGATGATTGATTGAGAAAGAGGCCAAAACAACATCCATAGTCCCAAACTAGCATCAATTCTAAGGGATATCATGCTCACCTTCATAAATTTCGAATCGCTTTCTTTTCGACACATTCTGAGGGGGCTCAACAAAAAGGAAGATGAACTCTCTAAAGAAGCTATGCAACTGCAAAAAGGAGCATTTGGATTTTATGAGTTCTTCGAAGGAACAAAAATTGAGGCAATGGAATTCCGCCTATGAAGAATGCATTTTATTTTTTGTAAGGTTGTAAATGTTTTGAACAGTTGAAACAATATGTATTGTAAAAGGACTTAAAAGTTCTATTCCTGTAGTAGAAGAAGTATAGGTAGAATAGATCTGAAAGAAATCCTACAAAGGTTGGACTTGAAAGACAATAACATGTATATTCCTTTTTGAAAATAACATCTTTTTTTCTGAGGAAACAAAAAATCCATGATGGAATTGGTAATGGTGTTTTAATATCCATTGGAAATTTTTGTGTATGGGGTATGAATACAAGTTAAAAGGGTGAAGAAGTGTAGATTTTTAGATATAAAAAGGTTTTTATGCTCCATTTTAAAAAAAGTTAAAAAAATGAAAAAGGTAAATAAAAAAGAGAAAAAGAAAGAGAGAGATGTAGTTATGGAATGGAGTAACAAACTCACATAACCATAGTCTCAATTTTCACAAGTAAATAAAGAAATTGTAGAAGCTAAAAAGTGTCTTGAGGATTGACATTTTGTTGTGAGTTTGACTAAATTTAGCATGGATTTGAGTGGTCGTTCTTATCTACCACAACTTCTTAGTTTCTCTGGTAGAAAATATTATTTTTGGGCCATTAAGATCAGAACCAGACTTTGTATAAAAGATTTATGGGATATTCTGTTGAATGGGTTGGAAGAACCCTCAAATCATGTAGCCTATAAGACCATGATTCAATATCATAAGGATCATCTCATAACAAACAAGAATGATGATATGTGAACATTGTCTCTCATTCAAGAAGGCTTGGATGAGAGCATTCTTCACAAAATTGAATCAACAAGTAGGTCGAAAGAAGGTTGGTATATTTTCGATATGGAATACAGTGAAAATTTGACAAACACTGATTAGCATCAATCTAAGTCATAGAGCATCGTACTTATTGATGAAGTGATTTTTTATGACATTACCTAAATAGTTGGAGAAGTTTTGGAAGAGCCTATTGAATTAGAAGAAGATAAACAAGACATGAATATTGCAATTATTCTAAACATATTAGATACATTTGTTCATAAAATTGTGGAATAAAAATGTGACTCTATATGAGATACATAGAATGAGCATGGTGAATAATGTGAAGCAGCCCATTATGTAGATAGACATGTTGATGATGAAATTCAATTTAAATAAGAAAATGAAATTTTCTTCACAATTAACATTGATTTGATATCACTTTATACTTGATAAATAATAAATATGAGATTAAGATGAATCTTTTTTTAGTTGTAGTGGCATATATATTTTTATTGCAACAAGAATGTAATTAGCATATCATTTATATTTATTTGTAAATTTGATCTCATTCTATCCTTCTATATAATAATAATAATAATAATAATTTATTTTTAAGGGTACGGTCAAGCCAACACATCAAATTGGTGTATGAGACCCCCTTGTTTGTGGGACAAGGGACCTCTCTCTGTCCAGCGATTTAACTAGTAAAGTCTACGGAAGTATACACACCCTAAGCTCCTCACGATAGCAACCACTTCAAAACCAATAATATTTCAACACCGAACCTACTTTGCTGTAATTGTTACAATATTTTAGCATTGCCGATGTATTGTTTCAAGTTCAATGACATTAGAGAGCAACCTGCCAGCTTTCTACAACTACAGATCTGGCCTAACCGAGGGTGTGAGTTGGATGATAAGAAATATAAAGGTTGATAATAAAGGCTAGGGCCCCATGAAATAAGAAGAAAGGAGCTTCATCTGAACAAAGTATATTACGTATGAATGGGATTTCAACGAATAAAGTAACATCAAACCAGCTAGAAAGCAACTCTATGAGCAAGACATCGTCTTGCACATTCATCCGATTTTACAACTTCCTTTTCTTTATCTATCAGTGAACTCAGCTAAACGTATCATATCTACATTCATGTGATTATTTCCGCAACCATGCAGCGATAATATTTAGGTCATTTTCATAGTGTTCATAATTGTGGCCAGTGGGAGTTGGACGCTGGGCCAATGCAGGTCGTTCACTTATTTTGATTTCATCACCATATGATTAAAACACAGAAAGCGTGAAATAGTTGTGGTATCAGAGCTTTAGACGAAGTATAAGCTTGAATCGAGAAAAGAGTATACTAAAAAGGTATATATCACTATAGATTCATTTTAACTCCTGTTTGAGAAGGATTAAATATCTGAAAGTGTAAATTTTTTTTCAATTTTTTTTAATTGAAAAAAGTTAAAAGAGATTTATACAATTTTCATTCACTTAATTTTTTTTTATTATTATTTAAAAGTATTGAATTTAGATCAATAATCACACATGAAAGATAAAAATACACATGAATTTAGACCAATAATCACACATAAATTTAGACCAATAATGACACTTGAAGTATTACAGAAATACACACAACAATTGAACCAATGACCTACAATGTAACTGTAAATAAAAATCAAATCCATATTATCTTTAGATACATTCCTCTACTACTTACAATATGTAACCATAACCATCGATGCCAATGTATTACATTCTTTTCAAAAGATTTGATTTCTTGATTGCTTAGAGAGGATCATTCTACAGTCTAGTCTAGTATTGGGTTGATGTGTGATTTCTTGTCTAAATTCAATAATAATAATACGGGTTACTCTTAAATAATAATAAATTTTAGTTTTTAGTTTTTAGTAAATGAAAATTATATATGTCTAACTTTTTGCTCTAAAAAAATTAAAGATGAAAAATTTACACCTCTATAGAAAAAAGTACACCCCAAAAAAAAGACTCCTTTAGAGGAAATAAAGCCACCTCTCCTTTTCAACAACAACAACATTCATTGCGAACGCTCAAGTCGCTTTCGGCTCAAGTCACCTTCGGCTCAAGTCGCCTTTGACTCAAGTCGCCTTCCCTTCGTTTGGGCTCAAGTCGCCTTCGCTTGACTTTTAGCTTTCTAGCCCTCAAATCGCTTGCCTTTTTGCTTTCGCTTTGAGCTTTCGCTTTCGCTTTGAGCTTTCGCTTTCGCTTTGAGCTCAAGCTCAAAGAGAAATCTTAAAGCAAAAGCTCAAGCGAAAGCGAAAGCAAAAGCGAAAGCGAAAGCTCAAAGCGAAAGCTAAAGCGAAAGAGAAAAGGCAAGCGATTTGAGGGCTGGAAAGCTAAAAGTCAAGCGAAGGCGACTTGAGCCCAAGCGAAGGAAAGGCGACTTGAACGTTCACAATGAATGTTGTTGTTGTTGAAGAAAAGAGGTGGCTTTATTTCTTCTAAAGAGATTTTTTTTTGGAATGTACTTTTTGATCTTTCTAACTCTTCTTAGAATTTGAGTTAACATAAATCTATACTAATATTTATTAAAAAAAGATTAAAACAAAAACAATACACTTACTGCTGTTATTACAACAGTATATTCAATATACTCATAAGCTCAACATAACAATATATTCAATATACTCATAAACTCAACATATCACTCTAGATACCTAATTTCCTATCCATGCGGACGCTAGAGGAATTTGCCTTGTAAACATCTCAATCCTCCCACACATGCATCCCGCAAAAGCATGGTGATGCAGAGAAGAAGACTTCTCACAAACTGACTTGATATCCGGTAGCTTTGGACGTAGTCTATAATTATTCCGAGGTCCCGCCTGTAACTTTGGACTTAGTTTATTTACGCAACACATTTGAGTCTCATGCGGGCCAATAACATTTGACTCATCCACCCGCACCTCTCATCGTGCATTCCACATTGGGTGTGATATTTTTGAGGCAATCATAGTACATGCTTCACATTATGAGGAAAGTTTTTAATAAATAAGACTTAATTTTTGCTTATTTTTTCCACGCTTTTTGTACTTGAATGATAGTTACCATTAATAAATGATATGCGGTAAATGTACAAGGGGCAAGTTTGAAGAATGGGATTTACTCATAGTTTAAACGTTTTATTTTTTATTTTTATATTATTCATTTAAGGTTTTTCAAAATCTTATGAGAAATTGTAGGATATGTAGATATGAGTAGTTAAGTCTATATAATACAAGTGTCATATGAGTTTTCCAGTATCTCAATCTTTTTTAGGTATTCATAAATGTAATTTAAACAACAAAAAATTGCACTTTCATCTAGATTTTTATGATCAGATTTCAGAAAAAAAATGTGAAAACGTAGAATGTTTAGACAACATCGAGGGGTTCATGCCGAATTAATGATTATCCAAGTGTCTATCAGACATGAAATCTAATTTATACATGTAATCCTCACATTTATCTAAGCACATTGAAAGTAAAAAAGATGGCGAACAAGAAAAGTAGAGAGCCATTATTTGGAGATACAATGAACTCACTAGCCTATGAAAGGTAGGAATTCTAGAGGTCTATCACCTATAAGTGGTATATTGTGTTGGATTACTGAGAGGGGGGATGAATCAGTAATAGAGGAATAATCATTTTTAACCACAAAAAGCAAGTGTTATATCAATGTAGCATTATCATCCAATGGTTGCAAAGTAAATAAACAATGAACAAATGAGAAATCATACACATACACAATACACCAATTTTTTTATGTGGAAACCCAAAGCGGGAGAAAATCACATAATGTTTTTTCTTATATGTCTCTAAGAATTAGATTCATTGGAAGCACCATATTCATTTGTTTTCCAGTTGTAAATGTAAGGAGGCTCCAACCCCCTAGTTTCTCAGGCTACACCCCGAAAGAAGCTCCAACTCCCCAATTCTCTGGCTACATCTAGAAGGAGGCTACAACCCCCTAGTTTTGTCAGGCTACAACCCGAGGGAAGCTCCAACTCCCCAATTCTCTAGCTACAACCAGAAGGAGCCTACAACCCCCTATGTTCTCTAGCTACAACCAGAAGATGGCTACAACCACATGTTTTTGCCCTGTCCAATCGTCGTGATGTTGAAGTAGAATGATGGAACCACTTTCACACTATCACTATGAGATATACTGTTGTAAACATGTACCAATCCACATGTAATCAACCTATAACAACCTGTATCAATAACCTGTTCCAACATGTACCATACATCAACCTATACTTCAACATGTACAATAAACAAATGCATCAACCATGCACCAAACATGTACAAAGAACCTATCACAATAACCTATCCAAACAACCTGTAATCAACATGTACCATAAACAAATGCATCAACCACACACTAACTTGTACCTCAACATGTGCCCTCAACCTATGCCATCAATGAGTGCATCAACCATGCACCAAATATGTACCAATTATGCATCAAATACACATAAACTATGACTCATCAAGATGTACCAACATCATCAACTATACACCTCATGTATGTGTCAACCCATCAACTCCTTGTCTCAACCATGTACCCAATATGTACCTCAACCAAAAGACCTCATCAATTTCATCATCCAAATATGATTTGTAACTCTGTAATATACATAGTGTATATGATCAGATACCTGTAAACCTTCCTTAACTTTAACAACAAGAAACTAGCATTTTAATCAAACTTTACTTTAGTCTCACATGACTAATTTTGGATTAGTCAACAACCCTAACTTGAAATAATAATAACTATATACATGTAATGATTAAAGATCTAAAAATAATATGCAATGTTCTTCAGTGTCTTTTATGCAATTCCTCCAGGTTTCACTACTTGGAACCTCTCAGAAAATGAGTTATAGCAAAAATGACATACCTTGTTGAATTTTGGCTTATTCTAGAGAGTGAACTTGTAGAGAGTTCCCCACACGAAATATTTGTTGTATGGATCTGAAAATGGTATAGAGAATACTACAGATTGTACTATAACCAATACATTTTGTCTTACTAAATTTGGATCTGTTATGAAAAATTTATGATGTTTTTACCCGAAACACATGTTTTAGACTAGCTTTAGGACTAGCCACAAACTTTATTTTCCACGAGGTGTAACTCCAAAAATACAATGACCCACAAGCTAAATTTTTTATCACAACTACTTGAATATATTTCCTCAATTACATCCCAATTTCACGGGCTAAATCATTCTAGAAAAAACCTTATTGCGAAAATGGTGACATTACCTATAAATAACATACCTTAGAAAGTATCATCAAAAGAATTTATCCTCCCTTGAATTTCGGTCTTCTTTACTTCACCTTCCCTCTGAAATTCATCTTAGATATCCTTTGATTACCTCAGTCACTTGTATATATTCAATATGCTCAAGTGTGATTAAAAATGAGAGAGCATTTCCTCTTATCTATACTTTCATGTAGCTTCCCCAAGGGGTTACCCTCTAACTATCTTAACCCACTTTCCTTATTTTAGGGTTAACCCACTTCAAAACACTTGTCCACTTAGTAATTTCTCCATTAAATTTATTATTTAAATAATTTATTTTGTATCCACTTTGACTTATAGTACACTCATCACTTCACTTTATTCTTTAGATTACCTTCCAACCATGTTAATCCACTTTCTTTATTTTAGGGTTAACCCACTTCTAACCACTTGTCCACTTAGTAATTTTTCCATTAAATTTACTATTTAAATAATTTATTTTGCATCCACTTTGATTTATAATACACTCATCACTTCACCTTATTATTTAAATAATTTTTTCTTTGCAACCACTTTGACTACTTTGACCTTTTGGGGCTTCTAGATGACTCATGAGGGTTCTCCAACTTCACATGGTCATAACTCTCTAACCATGAAGAGTTATGTGATGTTCCACATACCACCGGAAACAACATGACATGTAATACCCATCTAGAATAGTATTTCCTGCAAATATATCAAAACCCATACCATTAATCATCAAACAAACTTGAGTCCATTACCCAAACCTTTGTGCGACCATAATTTTCTACCGGATTTTATTCAAGGGTTGAAATCAATGAAAACCATCCCAATCAATCAAAAATATCCCCCTTTGGAATTGATGGAAACAATCTGATGCAATACTGAAGGCATATGACTCATGCTCCCCCTGTGAACATTTCTCCCTTAGAACCATGCCTCTGTTATCTTTCTCCAATCATTTACCTTTGCATATGACAGATATCTCCCCTTTTGTCATCAATGGAAAAGGTATATTTCCATTTGGGGCTGCTCCCCCTGACTGAACTCTTCTTAAAACTGATCTCCCAACCTGAATTGTCCTCTTTATGGTGCTTCCTTGTGTAAATATAAGACATATAAAATAAGCATTCAAAAACATTCGTTTTGGAGTAGAAATTACTCTGAGTCTCTAGCAAAGATACTCAAAGGCGTCCCATGGAAGCGGTTTTGTAAATATGTCTTCCACTTGTTCTTTTGTGCCCACATACTCAACTCTGATATTATTCTCTAGAACCTGTTCCTGTAGAAAGTGATACTTGATTGGAATGTGCTTCGTCTTGAAGTGCATCACTAGGTTCTTTGAAATACTGATGGAGCTTGTATTATCACAATAGATTGGAATGGGATCATCATACTCAACCTGTATATCTGACAGAGTTTGTTTCAACCATAGAACCTGTGTACAACATACTGCTACTGTAATATACTCTTCCTCGGCTGTAGATAAATATATTGATGATTTTTTATTTCTTATCCAATATACTAAAAACTCACCCAAGTAGAACGATGCTCCACTGGTCCTTCGTCGGTCATCAATGCAACCTGCCCAATCTGCATCTATGTAGGAAATAAGTGATATATCCTTTCCTTTTGGATACCATAATTCAAACTCTTATGTTCCTTTGAAATATCTGAAAAACCTCTTCACTGCTAATACATGTGATTCCTTTGGTGCTGCTTGAAATCCCACCACTTGTCCAACTGCCTGCATTACATATGATATGGATGTTGTCATATAGTAAACTAACAATCATCGACATGTATTTCCTCTAGTCGATAGACTTTGAATCATCATCGTTTCTCAACTTGCAACTGATTTGCATAGGAGTGGTAACTAGTTTTCAATCTTCCATTCCAAACCTCTTTAGCATTTCTCTGATATACTTAGTTTGAGAAGTAAAAATTCTTTGGTTTATTTGACGTATCTGAAGGCCCAAAAAGAAGGATAGTTCTCCAAGTAATGACATTTCAAATTCATTGTTGATGTAAAGGTTTATTTCTTCACTACCTTTTCTAAACCCTGTCTATTGTAGATATTTATTCAGTCTAGAGTACCATGTTATAGGAACCTGTTTTAGACCATACAAGGCCTTCTTAAATTTACACACATAATCTTTGTTCTCTGACAACTGAAATCCTTTTGGTTGTTCGATGTAGACTTCTTCTTCATAAAGTTGTTCCATTGATTCATTTTCTTGTTCCTTTAATTCTCGTCCAACTGTTTCATCAATTGTTACATTGACGATTTCCACAACTTTGTTCAAACTCAGATTGTAACACTTGTATTCTTTCCACGTACTTGAGTAACCAACAAGTACTTATTTTTCCACACGAGATTCAAACTTTCCCATTTTGTCATCTTCTCTTTTAATGTAACATTTGCTTCCAAGTATTCTGAAGTGATTCACATTTGTTGGTCTTCCTTTCCATAGCTTGTAACGAGTTTTTTCATTGTTGTTTCTAAGCATTACTTTGTTTTGAATATAAATTGTTGTATGCACTACACTTGTCCAAAAAATATCTCTCAATTTGGAATCCACTAGCATTGTTTGATCCATTTCATGTGTAATTGGCATCCATAATGTTCCTTTGTCTCTGAACCACTCTCTGAAACAATCTATGAATCCATGCTCTCGTCCAATTTCATATATCTATCCAAACCTGCCAAGCATTCTTAAAAATCCATCTCTATCCATATTGTCCAAGACTCTACTGCAGAATTGTCCATAATGTTCTCCCATTTATCACTATACTATCATGAAGTCTTCACTACTACAACCGATTGTACTTTTGTTAATTGACTTCTCTGGATATTTCTTCTCATACTCTGCAAGTTGCTCGAAGGATGGTTCTTTGGTCTGTCAAATCTATCGCATAGACTCCCCATGTCTAATTGTTAAGCCCTAAGATTGCCTCATTACCCCTTAATTGGGGAATATTATATTAGTAATGTTATTTTATTTATGTCGGCTTTAGGCCATTAGTTGTAATTATACCTCCTATTCTCCTATATATACCAAGGAGACATTTTCATTTTGAATCATCTTGTACTTGAA
>SNQJ01S0007223.1:487066-509448 GCA_010110895.2 Picea sitchensis | reverse complement strand
AACACTTCCTTTCATACTGCAACAAAAATGACACCATTTATGGCACTTTATGGATACCACCCTCCTTCCATCACTTCTTCTCTAAAATAAAAATCTAAGGTTCAAGCAGTGGAATATCACATTGAGAATCAACAACAAGTTCTTCAAATCTTAAAGGACAACCTAACCATGGCACAAAATCACATGAAACAACAAGAAGATCAACATCGTAGTGAAAGAAGTTTTGAAGTAGGGAATTGGGTGTTTTTAAGACTACAACCATACAAATAGATGTCCCTCAAGAAAGCCAATAAGGATAATAAATTATCACCAAAGTACTATGGCCCTTATAAGGTGTTGCAAAAGATTGGTACTATGACATACAAATTGGATATTCCTGCATCTTCACGAGTACACCCATTTTTCCATGGTTCATGCTTAAAGAAGGTTATAGGTGACAAGATCCCAGTTCAAACTATATTTCCAGAACTTGACGAGGAAGGAAAAATCATATTGGAGCCTGAAGCCATCACTGACACAAGAATTCACCAGCTGAGGAATAGATCCATTTTAGAGTATCTCATTAAATGGAGGAAACTATTGGATGAAGATACCACTTGGGAAGATGAGTCTTTTATACAGAAACATCCAGAGTTACTCAAGCATTGTGGACAACACTTGTCTCAAGTGGAGGGGCATGTTAAGCCCTAATATTGGCTCATTACCCCTTAATTGGGGCATAATATATTAGTAATGTTATTTTATTTATGTCAGCTTTAGGCCATTAGTTGTAATTATACCTCCTAGTCTCCAATATATACCAATGAGACATTTTCATTTTGAATCATCTTGTACTTGAACATTTAAGTGGGGTAAAAGGAGGTTTCCCCCTCGAAGAGGCTTATTATCTGAAATTATCTCTTTTTCAAGGTGTTGAGTACTTCTTCTAAGGTTTTTCTATGCTATATTGATATTTGGTTCTTAACACTAACATTCATATTACCTAGGAGTCTCTAAGTCGGATGGCTTTGAACAAATCATGCTCTGATGTGTATTTATCATCATCTTCATTGGTGGATTCATGATCTCTCTGAGCTATGAAATGTTTCTTTTTGTCTATGGATTCATCTTTCACTACAATGCATGGAAGCACAATCTCTTGAAATTGTTCCCTATCTACATGCCCTTCTTTTGTTTCAGTTATTTTCCAAACATTTATGTATCTGTCATCTTTCTTTTTCTCTATAGAATTTTCTTCATCTCATTTGATATCCAATCTTTTGATCTTTGGGACTTGGTTTTTGTTCACCTGTTCTTGTTGTTTTCTTATCCATACTTTCTTATATCTGATATCAATGTTCTTTTCCATGGAAGTATCGATCATGCTTCTAAAATCACTAGCTATGTGACCATAGTTATTAAATTTGTAACATTCAATGTTATGTGGTGCCACATAGGTATTTATTGTTTGAACATTTCTTTTATAATCCCTGCAATCTGCAACCTTATGTCCAAAATTAGTACAATAAAAATAATGACCATAAAATAAATTTGCATACCTAGGAGTGAATGATATTCTTTGTGGTGTAGTGCTTCTAAATTCCTTCCTTGACTCATCATGATCATGATTGAATCTTCTTTGTGGCTTGAACATGGATGGTCTTCTTGAAGATGTATCTTCAATAGTTTCTTAGATTATGGTTGACCATGATCCCTTCCTTTGAGTACTTCTGCATAATTCTTTCTATTTTATTCATTTGTATTTTCTAGCAACCTAGAGTGATTCTCTTCATTGTCTATAACTGATGTGGAGGTTTCTATCTCTTCAACGTTCTTGTTGAGATTGACAATTTTACTTCTCAATGTGACAACTTCTTCTTCAAGATTATCAACCTCTTATTCTTTCTTTGTTATCTGAGACATCATGATGTCTTTTTCTCTTTTCGCTTCTTCAATATGAATTTTTAATGTGATTATTTCTTCTTCAAGTCCCTTCTCTTATTGACCAAACTCTGCCTCAATATGGTTTAGATAATTTGTTCTCTCCTTAAGATGATTTGTCAATATCTTCTCTCTTATTTATGCGTGTTCCTTATGTGCTGCTATGTTGGCTTCCAAATACTTCTTTTGATATTCAATATTTTGTTCGATCTTTCTGGCTTCTTCTAGCTGAGTTCTTAAGTTCTTGATGACCTGTTGGGCTTCCTCAAAAATGTGAACACTTTCCTTTTGTTTCATCAATTATTTCTTGAGTGACTTGTTTTCTTCTCTTAGTTCATCTAAAGAACTAATCAATTCTACTTCATAATTTTCTTCCTTTTCAATTAGTTTTTCTATCTCATTTCCTTCATGGCATTCTATTTCAAGATGTTCATGTTTTTCACAATTAAAGCAAAAAAACATACCTCTAGTGATTATGTACTCTTCATCCTCTAAATCTGTTTGACATGGTGAACACAATTCTTCTTGATCTGTATCTACATCTTCTTTAGCATTTTTTGAATCTATGATGGGTGAAGAATATATGTCATGTAAATTATCCCAAATTTCTTTTCATAATGAACATTTACCAACCCTTTCTCTTACTGTATTAGGTAATCCTTCCCAGATGAAATCCATTGCTATTTTTTTATTCTTCTTCAATTCCTTCTTGGCTGCAGTCTTTTCCCTTTTTGAACTATCATATTATGTAACAACTGATAGCCAAATATAATTCCCATGTGCCTATAAAAATAATTTCTCCCTTATACTCCACATGTCATACTTTAAACCATTCTGACCAGTAAACATTGGTACACCATTCTTAGATTAATCCATGATCTCCTTCCAGTGGTTAAATTGTTTCCTAAAGGAACCCGCTCTGATACCAATTGTTGGATTCCTGAGAGGGGGTGTGAATCAGTAATAGAGAAATAATCCTTTTTAAACAAAAAATGCAAGTGTTATATCAATGAAGCATTATCATCCAATAGTTTTAGAGTAAATGAACAAATGATAAATCACAAACATACACAGTATACCAATGTTTTTACGTGGAAACCGAAAGCGGAGAAAACCACATAATTTTTTTCTTATATGTCTTTAAGAATTACATTCATTGGAAGCACCAAATTCTTTTGTTTTCAAGCTGAAACTTGAAGGAGACTCCAAACCCCTAGTTTATTACGATACACCCTGAAGGAAGCTCCAACTCCCCAATTCTCTAGCTACAACTAGAATGAGGCTACAACCCCCTAGTTTCTCAAGCTACAACCTGAGGGAAGATCCAACTTCCCAATTCTCTGTATACAACTAGAAGGAGGCTACAACCCCCTATGTTCTTTGGATAAAACCAGAAGGTGGCTACAACCACCTGTCCTTGCCCCGTCCAACCGCCCTGACATAGAAGTAGAATGATGGAACCACTTTCACACTATAACCGTGATATATAATGTTGTAAACATGTACCAATCAACATGTAATGAACTTGTAAGAACCTGTACCAATAACCTGTGCCAAAATGTACCATACATCAACATGTACCTCAACCTGTACCATAAACAAATGCATCAACCATGCACCAAACCTGCACAAATAACCTGTCACAATAACCTGCCCAAAGAACCTGTAATCAACCTATACCATAAACAAGTGCATAAACCATGCACCAACCTGTACCTCAAGTTGTACCATCAACGAGTGCATAATCCATGCACCAAATATGTAGCAATCATGCATCAAATACACATAAAATATGACTCATCAAGGTGTACCAACATCATCAACTATACACCTCATGTATGTGCCAACTCATCAACTACTTGTCTCAACCATGTACCCAACATGTACCTCAACCAAAATCTCTCATCAATTTCATCATCCAAATCAGATTTGTAACTCTGTAATAGACATGGTGTATATGATCACATACCTACAAACCTTCCTTAACTTTAACAACAAGAGAGTAACATTTTCATCAAACTTTACTTTAGTCTCACATGACTAATTTTGGATTAGTCAACAACCCTAACTTAAAATAATCATAACTATGTATATGTAATGAATAAATATCTGAAAATAATACACAATTTTCTTCAGTATCTTTTATGTAATTACTCTAGGTTTCACTACTTGGAACCTCTCAGAAAAAGAGTTATAGCAAAAATGACATACCTTGTTGAATTCTGACTTATTCTAGAGAATGAACTTGTAAAGTGTACCCTGCATAGAATATTTGTTGTGTGGATATTAAAATGATACACATAATAGTAAATACTTTAATGTAACCAATACATTTGGTCTTACTTAATTTGGATCTTTTATGAATAATTTATGACATTTTTACCTGAAACACCTGTTTTAGACTAGTTTCAGGACTAGCCACAAACCCTATTTTCCATAGAGTGTAAATCGAACAATACAATGAACCACAAGATAAAATGTGTATCATAGCTATGTGGATATGTTTCCTCAATGGCCTCCCAATTTCACAGTCTTAATCCTTCTAGAAAAAATGTTATTGCAAAAATGGTGAGATGACCTGTAAATAACATACCTTAGAAAATATCATCAAAAAAATTTATCCTCCCTTGAATTTCGACCTTCTTTAATTCACCTTCCCTCTGAAATTCGTCTTATATATCTTTTGGTTACCTTATTCACTTTTATATATTCAATATTTTCAAGTGTGACGAAAAATGAGAGACCCTTGCCTCTTATTTATGCTTTCATGTAGCTTCCTCAAGGGGTTTCCTTATAACCATCTTAACCCACTTTCCTTAATTTAGGGCTAACCAATTTCTAACCACTTGTCCACTTAGTAATTTCTCTATTAACTTTATTATTGAAATAATTTATTTTGTATCCACTCTTACTTATAGTACACTCATCACTTCATTTTATTATTTAGATTACCTTCTAACCATCTTAACCCACTTTCCTTATTTTAGGGCTAACCCTCTTCTAACCACTTATCCACTTAGCAATTTATCCATTAAATTTATTATTTAAATAATTTATTTTCTATCCAATTTGACTTACACTAATCACTTCACCTTATTATTTAAATAATTTCTTCTTTTCAACCACTTTGACTACTTTGACCTTTTGGGGCTTCTAGATGACTCATGAGGGTTCTCCAACTTCACATGGCCATAACTCTCTAACCGTGAGGAGTTATGTGACATTCCACATACCATCAGAAATGGAATGGCATGTACTATCCATCTAGAATATTATTTCCTACAAATATATCAAAACTTGTATGATTTTATATCAAACAAACTTGGGTCCATTATCCAAAACTTTGTTCTACTGGAATTTTCTACCGAATTTTCTTCAAGGGTTGACATCAATGACAACCAAATCAATTAATCAACATATTGATATTTTATGAGAATATAATGTAACAAAAAAAGTGTAGACGTATGAGATAGCCAAGGTCGAGTGCATGCCTGAAGTATTTGATTTCAGAGAACTGGTAGAGTGGTGTGCTAGTAGATTTGATTCAAAGTACTAATTGATTGAAGTAAACAAAAGAGGAAGGAATCATGTCCCTTAGACTATAGTATACCTAGGGAGGTAATATGGGGTACTTAGGAAGGTATCCAAGGGGAATAATAATAGTTGGGTAGTTATGTATTGTAATGTATGGAGGCTATTTCTAATAAATAAGGGCCATATAATTATGTAAAAACAATAAAGGTGAGAAAGCTTACTAAAAAGTTTCACCCTAAAAAATAATTGATTTTAAATCAACAATATCTTCAATTTTGAAGGTTCAATTTGGATGATTTGTTGTTTCAAATTGGTTGTTTTTCCTATAGGAATTCGGTTCTACAACTAGTATCAGAAATTGCTTCCCCAAATGCTACAGAAACCTACAAATTGAGCAACCATCCTTAGAAAAACCCTAAAAAAATTGTTAATTTTAAATCAATGATATCTTAACCTCCGAGAATCTGATTCGAACAGTTTTTGTTTGAGTTATTTTTTTCTCTAAGAGGAATTCATATCTACAACCAATTTCTTCAAAATTCTTCTAAAAAAACTAGAATAATTTATTTAATTGTCACAACCCTCTTTATTCTTCTTCTTTTGAAAACCACAAAATAGAGAAAAAATGCCCCTTTTTCTTGGTCGGAATTTTTTATCTTATACCACTTGTTAAGTTCCTTAGATATGAATAATCAATCACACAAAAGATAAAAACAATAATATGGAAGAAATCCAATTTTGTTAATATAAAACCCTTAAGGTAGGGAAACAACTTACAATTGATCCTTTTATGGAAGGAATCCACTTATCTTCATTTTCCTCTTCAACGAGGAAACCTCCTAGTGAGATATGCTCCAAATAAAATACTCTTCAATCATGTTTTATTACATTACTCATACTTCCGTATATAATACTACCCACCTCCTAAAAATATTCTAGAGAAGGGACCTTCTAGTAATCCTTCTTACATTTATTGTATTCAAACTGGTCCTTATTTACTAAAAGTGGTCTTCGTACATAAAAATACATAACAACCTCTCTATTATTATTCCTCTTTGGTACCTTACCAGGCATCCCATCTTATCCCCATATCTACATTATACTTGTATTATTATCAAATTCACCAAAATGATTATGAGGGAAATTCAAGGAATCTAAGCTTACTCAAGTGATGTTTTTCATGGTGCTAGTCTCGATAGTAGAAATGGGAGGTTTCCTTTATTCTTGGTGATCTTAGACAACTTCTTGGATCCTTGCCAAGATTTCCCCCTCTGCTAAATCTTGTTGCATATGTGCCAACATCTAAGTTATGCTATGCTCTTTCCATCCATCTAACTAAATGAACTTTTCTCTCAAGTGTGTGAGATGAACTCTATGCTCGTCCCAATCTTTCATGACCGTTGTGAGGTAGTATTGGAGTTTTTGAAAATTATTATTTAATAATGGGGTAGAGGTATCAAGGTGATTCTCTATCTCTTCCATCCTCTGGTTGAACATTTGGACCTAGTCCTTCAAGTGTTCATTCTATTCTTGAATATTGACATTGATGGACCTTAAGTCTTCCAACTTTTTATTGTTTGTTTTACCCATGTTGAGGTGTTCAATATTTTGTTCAAAGTTATAGTAGTTGTCACTCTCAAGGATGAAATCGCTTGGATACCATCTAATCTGTAAATGGTGGACTTATATCCCACTCACTTCACCAACATGGATCATTTATTGAATTTAATTTCTGGTCTCTATCTCAGCCTTATTCTTAGTCTTGTACATAGATCATTATCTGCACAAAATCCACTAGGCCTTTGTTCCTCTACCCTCTATGAGGATCTCTATTGTTTTCAATTCTTTTGATGGCTGAAATTTCTTAGTCCTGAATGTAGTATGCAAACAATAAACAACTAAAAATGAAAATAATAAATGATATATTGAGTGCAAACTACTCTAATCTTCTTATAGTTGCAAATCCATGATATTCCAATAAATGTCCCATCATTGTCTCAATGTAAAAACTCCTTCTTATGGATTAAGTAGTCGTATTCTCAAAGAATTAGGTAAGGAAGAGAATTGTAACAATTATTTTGAATATTAACCCTTCGGTACTCTTCAGAACCACCAATACATTCAGAAGATTCTCTTCCATAATATTTGGGGATTTTGTAAAATGTTCCACTATCCATCCATTTGGTGAAGAACTTTATTCAATTGAAAATACCCTAAAACCCTTTTAACTCTTATTTTATAACTAGTTTTGGGTTTGTTTTTTTTCTTTTTTCTTCTTTTTGTTTTTATGTTATATATGAAACCACTCCTAAAAAAACATAAGATGAATAAATCAATATATTTGTTACATTAATTTCCCATTGATTTTTGAGTAAAATGGTCCAAGTGAGAGATTGTTTCTTTGGAGATATATGAAAATATGTTATATTCCTCTTCCCTATCATCATATATAGACAATATAGAAATTTGGGCCATTCATGATACTACTTTCTCATGGATACATATTTTAACTTTGGCTAGGAGAAATTTAATGGAGACACAAAAGGAAATTGACAATTTCTTTCTTTTAACAAGGTTGAGTACAAATGTATATCATTTAAAACCCAATAAGTAGTGTGGTTTAAACTAATCCTTTGTAAATTGAATATTCCCGCATGAGTAAACCTTAGATGTGCCAATTTATTATCATAAAATCTACTAGTGATCACTAGAATTACAAACAACTTAATTAGATGATGAGTTCTACTTTTACCATCCTTTGAGAATGTTTTTTATTGTATATTTATCATCTTGGTTTATCCTTTATACCTTGTAGCAACCATTTTGAAAATTAAATATAGGTTCAGGGCCTAATGTAATCTTCATCATGAATTCTTAGTTTTCATTTGATCTTTTTATTGAACTTAAGAGAAATGATAGCATACTTGATATGTTGGAACCTCAAGTTATGATGGTTCTTCACACTTCTCATGGAATTAGTCAGTTGGATAATCGACCTGCATATGGAAATAGTTGGTTGATTGATTAATCATATATCTACATCAGTTAGTCAAGTAGTATTGTTGGTTGTTTATCTGAGTTATATCTTTAACATGATTGACCTAGGTTCAAGTCTACTGGGCATCCAAAAAAGACTCTAAAACTATCGTCCCTCTTGGTAAACCAAAAGGCAGCATAGTACACAGGGTGTACCGTGCAGTCTCACCCGAGATAGTCTTAATGGGGACTGCAACTCTCAACTCCTTGCAGCTTGAGAATGAGTAGGGATCTGGACTTTCACTATGTGAACTTTAGGTAATTACTATATCATTCATCTAACTTAGTTATTCTGTCATTCTTTATTCATGCATGTAAATCAACAGCTATAGCTACTTCATCAAAACTTTCCTCTAATATCTAACCATTAATAGAAAAGACATAAACAATAATCATTCCACATGACACGTGATTTACCATGGTTCACCCCCTCCTAGCCTACATCCACAAAGAGTTGTCTCTTGATCTCTTTTATTATGGTTCTTTCAGATATGGCATTGTGTGCAATACAACTTCGTTCATGCATTCACAAAATAGACTCCATGACCTTTACGAGGCTGACTAGATCGCACCAGGTCTTGGGTTATGAAAAAGGTACAAATATCCTCCTTATTCATACAGTTTGTGATACAATCTTGAGTGACTTTTCTATTAATTAGGGATAAATAGAATGGAAAATGATTAATATGTCTTCTAGTGATATTACTGAAGTCATGATGAATGAATTCTAAAATACGGTTGGAATTGTTTGATTTTGTTACAGGATTGGTTAAATATTGTCAAAACTAAAATAACAAAGGATATCTTGAAGATGCGTGAGCCATTGGAGGTTGAGGAATTTTGGCGCAAAATCAATTTTAAAGATGATTCAGTTTTCTATATTGTAAATTTATAACAAGTAAAGCAATCCTAAGAATCTTTCGATCCTCAGGATGGCTTGATTTACTCAGATTATTGTATATATAGAAGATAATAGATCCTAAAAGACAATATAAGAATTACGTTCAAGTATTCAGACTCAGAGTTACTCTTCACAAGCCATTTTTGTGAATGATGTACCAGTTATGAAGTTAATAAAATATTTGATCATTTTCACCATTTCTATACACTGAGTTTCTTGTATCAATGCTTCTAAGCACCAAGGGCCCAGTCTAAAGGAGCTATTGTTTCATCTTTAATTGTATCAGTTTGATTTCTTTTTTACGATTCAATTCCCTTTCATAATAGTTAATATGAATTCATAAGTGTGTTAATGATTCCATACAGTTTGCATATAGAAGATAGATATCTCTCGAGTGTTAATGATTGTTGATTCCAATTTCCATTACTATATTTTTTTGCTTGACAGTTCCTCATGTTTTCATATGCGTTGTTCCTTTTACTTAAGATTCACATTATTTGTTCCTTTAGAATAGGTTACAGTTGTTGTTCCTTTCAGTTAAAGTTACAGTTGTTGTTCCTTTTCATTCAGTTATGATTGTTGTTCCTTATGATTAGATTACAATTGCAGTTTCTTTCTATTAGAATAGTTCATTATTTCCTTTCTAGGAATTAAATTCCTAGTTAATAGTCAATTCTGCAAGTCTTTACTCAAATTCAATCATTGCTTTTCAATTAAATGAATTTAGCAGGTTATCTAGTTCATTTTCATTCACAACATGTTAGCAATTAGATTTCAATTATGTTAAATAAGATCTTAATCTTAGAATATTTAAATAAACATTTGAGGAGCTTGATTGTGGATTGTTGTGAGGGAAATTCCCTTATGAACTAGTAAATAGGGTTATCTTATGCATGCAGATATGACCAAAAGAAATATACTTTCTACCTTCGTCCCCAAACTTAAACCCCATTCCTTTTCAACAAACACATGGTTAGACCAACATAACTTATTCTGGATGTTCAATGTCGATCCCCTTTCACACTTGACCACTTGTTGGCAGATATCCTCTCAAGATTGACCTGCGTACAAAACAAGCAACAAACTACACATGCATTTTACCTATAGACTAATGGGTTAGAGATTCAAACATATATTTACTGAACTATGAAGAACTCATATAGTGGGACGAGAAAAGCATTTCTTTATTATTAACTTTAATGAATCAACTTACAATGTCGAGACCGACCACTGCTCCACGAATATTGATCCTGGGCTCCTCTTCAAATGTCCTCCAACTTCTTTTCTTTGTATCTCTTCTTGCATAAGGATGGATAAAGGGTTGGGACAATTGGAATATGCATTTCGGCAGAGTTTCTTTACTCTATTTCTCCTCTTCCAAATGGGACCCCTAGCCCTTCTTTTATAGGCTAGAAGAACCTAGGTATTTGGATGAACCCTCAACCATGCATGGTTGGGAGTTTCAGTTAACTCACCCAAAGTTGTGTGTTTCATTGGCAACTTTCCTTTTTTCATGCTTTTGTCGATCCACGCGGGTTGTTTTAGGTCAGCTAGCATGTACACGCGTGTAGTAATGGAGTAGGGCATGTGGGCCCTTGTAAAATAGGTTTTTTAAAGATTTGTTCAGTAGTGCTTTGGTAAAGAAGGGATCTGAGATGGCTTGATGCCAGGTAAGAATGTTTGGTGCAAATTAGGGTTATAACAGATGCCCCATAATGTGTGAGGTCAGAAGAGCATCTGATGGCTAAAATACATTACCAATCTTTACTGATATTCCAAATGATTGAGCCCAAGGATCAGGAACCGAGAGGCACTGTCTGCAAAATAACAAATGTCTCACCAAGGTGGGCATACCCATGCTCGGGATAAAATAGAATCATGGCTACCAATCAAATACATTGTAGATCCATGTCATATAACTATATAAAGAGTAGCCACGAACAATACACAATGGAGCTACATCTTGAAATAAAAAATACATACATATAGAGTATCCATCTTCTAGAAGCTGATACGGCCTGATGGACGGAGATGAGGTCTTCAGAGATCGAGAAACTACTTCAAAATCTTCAAAACTCGGGTAGGAGTGTAATATGAGTGTACGACTGCGCTACCCAGAGGTCTTCGATAGTTCATCGGTCAAGGACTTGATGATCAGACTAAAGGCTTCATTGATTTCGAACAAGGACTTGATTGAACATTCATGATGGTCGGGTATGATGGCAAGAGACAAATTGCAGAGGGGCTGACTCAGGCTTGGTGACAAACTTCCCTTGGACAATAGCACGACAAATGATGAGACTCAGGCAGCATGGCATTAACATAAGTTTACGAGGCAGGAGGCAATGCAAACTCTCCATATGATTGGAAGAATAACCAAATGGGGGAGGACACAGCTCTATGTAGAGAGAACAACTTCCTAAGGTCGTACTACATCCCAAAGCTTGATGAAAAAAAATATAGATGTGCTTTATCCAAGGGCGACTCATTATGATGCCAATAAAGAAAATACTTTTCCCTTCCTCTTTTTGGGGTATATTTGATTTTTTTGTCTTTTTCAATAATTTTGAAAAGAAAGAATAAAGGAATGTTACGTTACAATGGAGGAACGAGTGTGACAAACATACAAGCTCAAGGAACAAGGACAAGATTGATGTTCAGAATAATGATACTCGGGAAAAATCCTCTAAGGGCCAAGGGTGTTAAGACGCAGAAGAAAATTGCTACAAGGCTGGTGTATAAGGTATGCAAATGCGGTTAACAAAACACACAATGGTAACGTCCTTCGAAGTAAGTTTAACAAGCCCAGAGAACGTAAGCTCGGTGGTTTTTCATGTTTAGAGACTCTGAAAAAACATAAAAAGAGACTCCATTGGGGTACCTTTTTTTAAGATAGTCTAGTCGGTTCTAAAAAGGGATAAACTAGCACTGACAAGATGTCTATTCAAAACCATTTTAACGAGTGTGATAAGGACAAGATCACTCAGCCATTTTTTCAGTTTTAAGGAGTCTGAAAAAATATGAACTATGGACTCCATCAGGAATGTTCTTCTGGACCAATTTGACGAGTGTGAAAGAATAAGGTCACTTGACGATCTTTTCAATTTTAGGGAGTCTAAAAAGAGCTTAACTATGGATTCCATGGGGGATCCTTCTTCGTAATTTTAGTCCCTTAGGCCCAAAAAAGGGATAAAATTATACCTGAGAGTACTCTTCTAAAGAAATGAGGTTCCATAGAGTATGCCTTTGTTCGTACAGTTGACTGTCCAGACAGAAAAAGGGGTAAAATACCACAGGACAGATGTGACTTCAAATTTCAGTTTAACGAATGTGAAAGGCCACAAGATCGCTCAGTAATCTTTTCATGTTTAGAGGGTCTGAAAAGGTATTAAAAGAAGACCCGTTATTTTTTGGGAGTCCTAAGAGTGAGGTCAAGAGTGAAGAGGAATCATGCAAATGAGGCTCAAGCTCATATTCAAGAAAAACTACAAGGACTCCTGAGCCTATAGTGGTTTAGAGATAGCATGGATACCATAATGCAACCAGGATCTACCTAGGGAATCCATGTTTCGGTAAGCTCTACCACCAATTTTTGACACTTATAAAGAAGCTATAATGGTTCAGTGTCACAAATTGATGGGATCGATCCTATGGCAAAGGAAAAAGACAATGAGATACAAAAGTTAGGGTAGAAACCCAACCTATATGCTCAAGTCGATCGTCGGAAAACAAAATTCCACAGACCGTAAAAAATTACCCAAAACTCCAAAAAATTGTCCCAATACCTGATCAAATCCCTCCTATGCAACTCTTGAATCACTCTAAATGGTTTTTGGTATAAAGAAAATGATAAGGGAGGCCAAAAAAGTGACAAAAAGAGGCCAAAAAGTCTATAAATAGAAGCCGGCAGCTCATTATCACCATTGTTGATTTGGAAATTGACTCTGGAGCCAAAAGACCCCCTTTGTCAAAAGTGGTGATTCTGGGAGCTATAGTGGACAAAACGAACTTCTATCTAGACCAAGTAAGTACAAACTCTCTTATATTGCAGTTTATGTTTTTTTTTTTGCATGGGTTTCATTTTTTATGGGGGCGTCGACCTTTAAAAGGTCAGACCTAGGTCCACGCGGGCTGTCTCTGGATAGGCCGTGTGTACATTCAGGCAGAGTAAACTCTGCCCGCATGCACATGCGACTGCCACCATTACAACACGTGTGGACCCCCTTATGGAATGAAAAAGGCACAAAAGTCAAGGGTTAACCCTCTTGAACCTTGGTGTTTTGCAGGATGTATGTCCATTGGAGAGAAAGAGAGCATGAAGAGGTAAATGAGTTGGTCAGGGAAGACCCCAATGCTGTGGCTACTTTGATGCAGTGTGGGTTACTCAAGTTTTTCCTATGTCCTTTCATGCGGGCACAACCTAGGCTACTGAATGCCTTGTTTGGCTACTGGCATCCGAATGAAGAGACATTCATGTTAGAGGAGCAGTCACTGGTGCCCATGGTTGAGGACATTTATTTTTTGATTGGCCTCTCCAGGAGAGGGGAACCAGTCAATTTCTGGAATTTTCCTACGGGGCCGCATAACATAATGGAATTGATAGTCCTATATTGTGCAGCTGATACAAACTGATCGAGCACGCAGGTGCCCATAAGAAAGATCACTAAATTATTGCTACAGGTGATAGCATTGCTTATTGGGTGAATTACTGGTTTTGTGGCTCTACATCAGGCATCCCATGCAAAGATGAACTGTGCAGTCCAGTGCTTAAATGCACAAGTTTTTGATTAGAGTACCACATTGCTTGAATGTATGAAAAGGCAACTGATAGATTGCCGTTTGTGGACACATAGGAACTTCGGGTTCGAGACCATTTTGTGTTTGTTCTTTTTTGAGAGAGTTCCAAGTTTTAGTCCTCGAGTAGTGGTACGAGGAGATCCGACCTCTCTTCCTGCTATGTGTAGATGGGCAGTATTATTGTCGTGACAGGGTGGCAGAAGGACCAATGAGTCCTTCAATGATGAATTCTTTGCATGGTTGTCACGACAGATCTCAGTTATAGAGGAATACCCCTATGCCAGGATTGATTTCTCGAGAGACCCAGAGATACCAGTACCTCCTGGTGAGGAGCAAGAGGACATGGGTAAGTCTCCACCTTTGTAGTTTTTTTTTTTGTATATGTAATTTTTTTGTTGTTTTGTTATATATATCATTTTTTTTTTGGTTATGTCAGAGTATTTGACGAATATGTGTTCATTTTGTGCATATGTGGGACTAGTGTGACCTGCTAACTATGAGAGGGTATTGAGATGAGTCGAGCGTAACTTTACTGTGCTCACTCACATGGTCCCAATTGCAGAGATTGAGGACCTGCCACCATCTATGTAGCTTCATGTAGTGGGGGCACCACGGACGTGGATCCGGTTGTTTTGGTGTTTAGCCAATGCTGTGGACCAGTATAACAGGGCCCACATGCCCTGACTTTAGCTAGAAATTTTGATGTGCCACGAGCACTACTTGTATATTTTTTTTTAGGGCATAATCCCTGTGACTTGTTGTTATTAGTCCTTGTTGCGCCTCTTTCGTCACCTTAGTGAGAAAAATAGAGGTTCTTGCAAGCTCAGTTGGGTCTGCTGAGCAGGACAACTCCAAGGAAAAGAGTTAGGGAAAGAAATAAAAAACAACAACTAAGAATTAAACTAAGAAATGCAATAACAACTAAATTCATGAGCATAGGGACATAGAAACAAAAAGAACAATAAGACCCATGTCACCAATGATGAGGCTGATATTAGTGAGGTGTGTCAAAAAAGAAAACTGTGTACAAACGAGGTGGGCATGCCCCATGTTCGTGTCATGTAACTCAAAAAAGAGGAATGAAGTGTTGGTGTAGACAACTGCAGCGCCCTCGAGGGCGGTCGTGATATAGGTAGAAGACAATTATGCAGATGAACATACTCTGAATAGTAGGTAGTGATCACGGTAATAAGTATCACCGATTATGTGGGCATTGATAGCCCGACCAAACTCAGAGGTCTTCAACAAATGAAAGAACTAACTGCAATAGTCACAAAGTAAGACCCATTGTAACATGAGAAAGTGTTGACATCGAATGTTATGGAGGTCAATGACAGTAGGGAGAAATTGTGTTTCGCCATGTGCCATCCAAGATCTCTCATTGGGTGGGTAATGAGAATCAAGATACTATCGCCCTTCTGGAAAACTGTGTTGATGTCGACAAAAAAAGGGGTACGCGACTCCCAGAAGCACATGCCTTCATGAAATCTACTAGGTGAGGTTAGGAAGTGGAGGAGGTACATGGACGAAGTCAAGATGTATGAAGACTCAAGACTTCCCTTGGTTGGAGGATATGTGAGATAAAAAGTGGCTGCAACTGTTCAACAAGGTCAAGTGTCAGGGGGATGACGAGACTGGGGATAAGTTGTGCTAGAGGCGGGACAAGGTGAACAAATTCAGAGGGCAGAGGTAAGTGGCCTATGGGATACTTTAAAGATATGGATGATGCCGACAAGGGTGGATGATAAGTAGTTCTCCAACCAAGGGTGACATGGGTTGTTGTTGGCCAAAAAAGGGAAGCAGGTTGCCAAAGGTGACGACAAAAAGGTAATGTAACGACTGGAAATAAAGGCATTTGTACAATAAATAATGAATAATTGGGGAGAAGTGTAAAAATACAGAAACGGGTGACCCAGTGTGATATGGTGGGCCCGTGTAGGGCATAATTTGCTTGGAGAACTGATGAAGGGTGGGGGCCCCATGGGTGGATTTCTGTATGAGGTAGGTGAAATGAAGGGAGATTTGCAGATGGGTAAATGGATTGTGGATGAAATGGAGGGTTCATGCTACTGCGGAGGTGCAACCCGACCATAGAACCGTGGAGAGATAATCTGGGAGTCCTTTGGGAAATCTAGCAAAATGAGGAGAAGGAGTATGTGGTTGATTCGCGACATGATGTAAGACTATCAAGACTCCCATCCCTAAAGGGTTTTTTGAAAAATAGCATGAGTGTCAGAAGTGCCAAAGGGTGCTATGAATGGGACAACTCATGTGGGTAAGAGTGCTACCGGGTAACAGTACCAAATATGCAAATGGAGCTGTGGGTACTGCAGAGCCGGGAATGGGGATCCTAGAGGCAAATGTCAGAGGGTGTGACTGGAAATGTAAGTAAGATTCAAAGGGAATGACTACATGCCAAGGCCAAGTATATACCTGAATGGGTTGCATTGATGTATGATGACCAAGTACCTGCACACATGAAAACCAAATACTCGATGTGAACAATATCTAAAGATAATCAAATATATGAGCATGTATTTGATAAGTGTGAATATGCATATGCCTACCTGATCAGGGTACGAAAAATGGCATCCCGGGGGCTCAGAATGAAAAGAGGCCCAGGGACTGTTGTGATGTAGATGACGGGATGTTGATCCCATGGCTGAAGATGGATCGAGAAAGGAACACCTGGGGCTCCCGGAATGGTGAGTGGAAGTTTTGGAAAAAAGGCTTATATATAGTTGTAGGGCCCACATTGCCACCTCATTTGTACTTGGTGCTATACTGATTGGACGAGAAGCATTCAGAGGAGATTGTGAGATTCTGGGAGGATGAGGCATCCGATTGAGGACCCGTGAGCATCAAGTTAGTGGTCTGATCATCCTGCATAGAATTAGGGTTTCATTTTTTGGGCAGGGGTTGTACGGAGGGCCGTACAGGGGTGTTTATGGGTGTGGGCCCTACATGCACTGGAGATCCGGTAATAGGAGCACACACGTGCACGCCTGCCCACCAGATAGACGTGCATGCGAGCATCGGTAAGGGGATAATGGGCGCGCAGTATGGGCATGCCTGTTGGTTGAACATGCGCGCACATGTGCGTGCCTATCGGTTGAACAGGCGCACACATGTGCGTGCCTGTCAATTGAACAGGCGTGCACATGTGCGTGCCTGTATAGTGAACAGGTGCACCTGAGAGAGCGCCTATGTACTGAACAGGCGTGGATATGTGTGAACCTATGGGGTGTACAACCACGCATGTGTGCACGCTTATGGGTTGAACAACTGCACAGTGGAGGCAAGGTTGATGGATGTAAAACATGTATTTTTGATGTTTTTGATTGTCCATGTGGCTGACTTAGGACGGTTTTATGTTGTGCAGGTGAGCTTTGTGCGCGATGCCTATTGGTTGGCGAGAGCAGGATTGGTCCCAACTGTGAGACGTCATGGATATTGAGGAGCCAAGCGTACGTGCGACTTTGGCAGCCTGTGGGTTGCTAAATTTCTTTGAGTTCTCTTTGATACGGGCACAGGAGTATCTCCTGCAGTTTCTTATCCGGATGTGGAGTCTGGACCTGCACTGCTTCATAGTGCAGGGAGAGCAGATTCCTTTCATTGCGATGGAGGATGTGTATTTTTTGACTGGGCTCCCATTTTAGGGAACGCCCCTACTGGCGGAGCCGGTGCTACCGAAAGATACACCGCTAGCGATGGTGGGTTAGAGATATTGTTCAGGGTCGAACTATATGTCTAACAAAGTTGTGAGCATTGGGGTGATGGATGCCCTAGTGGATCATTGTATAGTAGCGATGATTGTGAGAGTGTATGGTTCGTTGGCGACGAAGTGGATCAATGATGGCCCACTGATGGTGATGGAGAGAGTCTTGGTCGGTGAGCATTTTGCCTGGGGGCTTACGCTACTTTCCAGGATGGTGGGGAAGTTGGACCACTGTCAGTCCACAGATACGGGAGAGTTTTCCTTCGGGTCCATCCTGGTGGCCTAGTTTCTGGAGAGGGTGTCGATGTTGCACCCTAAGATTCTATTAGGTGTGCCTGGGGCACGAGAACCACGGCTGAGGCAGTGTTTGACTATGTTTCTTCGCCATGGTGGTGGTGAGGGTGGCCACTTCGTCACTATAGAGGTGACACAGGTATGGCGGCAGATGTCGTAGGTGATATTGCGGTACCCCTATGCCGGGGTTGATTTTCGAGAGGATCCGAACATGGTGCTACCTCTAGGGGAGGTGTTTGACTGCTGAGGTATGTTGATGATGTTGATATGTACGTTTTTGTGTTTTTGAGATAGCATGCCATATGTATATGATATAGATGTTGATACTATCTATTGTTGGTTTGTATGTGTAGATTTGGCACCTTGTGGGTGTGAGGTGGAGTTGCAGAGAGCGTCAACTCATTAGGAGCCAGAGAGACTGCTACGGGGAGAGAGACGTCGATGTGAGGATGCCACGGTGCGACCAGTTGAGCCTGAGAGGGCAGCAAGGAGACACTGGTTTGATGACCCTGGTGCTGGGCCATCACATGCTCCTCCGGCAGTTGTTGTAGTGGATTTTGAGGACATACACCGTCATCTAGAGGTGGTGTTACAGGATGTGCCTAAGGGCATATGGTCTCGCATTGAGGATGAGGGTATCCTGGAGCAGTGTGTGGGGCTTCTGCCACCATGGTGGGTCGTAGTACGACAAGCAACAGTGATTAGTGCTGCAATGACCGAATGACTACTGCCAGGGCAGGAGGAACCAGTAGGGGGTGGACCATCGACGCCTAAGGGAGGGGAAGGTGGTGGTGGGCTACCACCGCTTGAGGGAGGAGCAGGCGGTGGTGCTCTAGAGGCACCATGAGTGGTGCGCTATGTATTGATGTATATATATATATATATATATATATTGTATATAGACTGGTGAGCCCATTTTGTACCGAGGTGCTTCATTGGCCTCCGGATAGTTGTAGTTTTGTATGTAAACATGTGGATGGCACTGTGAACCTTTCGATATATACATGAGTATACATTTTTGAGATCTATGTGGTGTTTACATGTGTTTTGTTAATGCATTGATGATGTCTAATCTATATATGTGATGACAGTTTGTGTTATATGTTTATGTAAGTGTAGAGGTAGCTTGATGTGATATATGCTAGTCTAACACAATATTAGCTAGGTTATCCGTAATTTGATTCAATTTTCTTCGAATATGTGTAAATGTAACGGAATCAAAATGTCGAGATAAAAGTCTAACCTGCAGGTATTTGCGAAAGAGGCAAGGATCACGGATACGGTACACATTGTCGAGCTGGAGTACGACGACTTGAGAATCAAGGAAGACGCTAAGGTTACGAATACGATGATGCTGGGCATCGACCAAGAGGTCGATGATGGCGGTGTATTCGGCTTGGTTGCTGGTCATTGAACGCAAACATATGTCGCTCGAATGGAGCATTTCATGTGAGTAGGTGTAGAGAGCCCAAGCGGTCGAAGCGAGATTTTGTGTCCAATGGCTGGCGTCGTTGACGTAACTGATGTGGTAGGCTGGTGGAGGAAGCATCTGTCAATAGCACAAAGGATAGTTTTAGACGTGAGGGATGGAAAAAAGATTAAAAACGCTATAAAAGAACTAAATTAAAGTAGAATGACTATGTTTAAGCGTAAAATTTCTTTAGATACAACCCGTTGATAGGTTCTTTGAGAGAGAGGCCTTCGAGGGAGGCCAGGATGTATGCGCCTTTGGTGAGGCAATGTTGGATAATGTATGGGCCATGCTAGAGTGAATCGAATTTTCCATGGCCAAAGGTATCATGAGAGATATCATAAGCTAGGACAAGGTCGCCTTTGCGAAATGAGCGAAGGTTGTCGATCAAAGGTAGCCTTGGATCATTTTTTAGCTGCCTCATTGTTCTGTAATGAAGATCAACGATCTTCATCCAGAGAATCTAAGTTCAACAAGCACTGCTCCATTGGAGCAGTGTCAGGTAATAGCTCAATTACAGTGCATAAGGTGGGAATTTTGCACTCGATGGGAAGACTGGCCTCAACCCCTTGGACTAGAGGAATGGTGTGAAACCAATAGTTGTTTTCACAGTCGTACAATAAGCCCATAGCGCAGAAAATAACATATGATGCCAATTCGTTTTATGTTTATTAACCATGCACTGTAACATGGTCTTGAGGACTTTGTTAATTGCTTCGACCTGTTCGTTAGACTAAGGGTAATATGGTGAGGCAAATTCATGAGAGAATCCTAACCGAGATGAGAGTTCGGCAAAGATCTCATTATCGAAGTGTTTCCCATGATCGGAAACGAGTTGGAGTGGTACTCCAAATTGGGATATGACGTGGTTAAAGAAAAAATGCGCTGCAGTTTCAGCGGTGTTGTTGAAGGTGGGTATAGCTTCTGCCCATTTGGTGAAGTAATCGACGACGACAACAATGTATATGTGACCATTGTTGGAGGGGGGATTACAAGTCATGAAGTCAATGCCCCATTTACAAAAAGGGCCAGCAGTGATGACGGGATGAAGAAGAGTGGGGGGAGCTCGAGCTTTATTGGCGTAGAGCTGACATTTCTCACATCGTTTCACAGCGTGAATGTAATCGTGAAACAAGGTAGGCCGAAAGTAACCGGTGCAGATAATCTTCTAAGCACTGGATATGCTCGAAAGATGGCCCCCACATGCACCGTTACGGTAGTCATTTAAGACTCTATTGGCCTCATCAATAGTCAGGCATCGATGAATAATGGTGTCGACTCCCCGCCAATATAGGATGTCTTCGATAAGGAGGTAGCAGGGGGCCTGATGGCGAATACGACGATGATCATCTTGTGAAAGGTGGTTACCAAAATTTTGAGTTTGGAGGTAGACGAGGAGGTCACCGTACCAAGGATCATCTTAAGTGATGTAAAAGAGATGTTCATCGGGAAAGTCGGTGTTGACGGGGGTACTGGTGGTGTTAAAGGGGAGGGCCATGAAAAGTTCGGCGAGAACGAGGGACTTCTTATTCTTAGGTGTTGAGAACTCAAGGTCGTAGTCCTGAAAGATAATGATCCATCGAGCAAATTTTTCGTTAACTTACCGACGACTGAGAAAGTACTGCATAGGGTTAGAATATGCAACGACCTTTGTTGTGCGAAGCATAATGTAGTGGTGCAGTTTCTGGACTATGAGGATGACTACAAGAGCAAGTTTCTCTTTTTGTTTATACTTCAAGGGTGGCCCTGAAAGGTTTTTACTAACGTAGTAAATGACATGCTCACAATTGTCATCACCTAGCTAGATGAGAACTCCTACTACTGATAAAGATGATGCTGATACGTAGAGGATATAGTCGTGATTGTAGTTAGCTGCACTGATTAAAGGTGCGTTCGAGAGTGTTGTTTTAAGATCGTTGTTGTTCCAGAGTTTGTGTTTTAAGGCTATAAAACACACCGTCTAGGCATCCAAATATGATAACACTTTTAAAACAAAGAAACAAAGAAAACTAGATCAGAGTCAGTTTCTCAACTGTCTCTGCCTTGCCTCTCGTTGTTCTTGGATGGTTATGTCACGTTCAATCGTTGCCCATGATCGTTCTAACTCGGTTATATTTGTTGCAGTTTGTAAGATGGTGTTAAATAGGTTCAATCCAATGCTGGTTTGATCCTGTAAACCGGGTTCTACACTTGGTTGTCTTCCATTAGGGACTGTCATGGGTGATTGAAATTTTATATGTTTGTAAAAAGGGGTTTTTTATAGATTTGTTACTTCAGACATTCGGGTAAGATGTTGGTAAAACAACTTTAAAACTTAAAACAGAAAATGAAGACACAAGCAAGGTCGTTTCCTGGTTCAGTAACAATTATGAGGTAATAAACGATAAAACATAACACAGAGAAATACAAGGATTTAATCAAGAAAGAATCTTATATTTCCATTACAATAAATAAAGGAACGCGGGTTTTCTAACAAAAGAAAATATTAAGGAACAGAAGGTTACAGGTCTTAAAATTATTGAAATAATTCCAGAGGAAAAACTGTAACACATTCAACATCCAAACCAGTCTGATACCATAAACAATAATTGTATATAATTCCAAATTGATTCACTTGCTAGAAATGCACATTAAGAAGAAGATTTAACAAATGAAACTAGAGAAGGATAGAAACATAGTCACTGAATGACAAGATCCAGAATCTTGTTGTG
>SNQJ01S0007223.1:439438-487056 GCA_010110895.2 Picea sitchensis | reverse complement strand
TGTTGTTGAAGAGAGATGTAAGTATTGTGGTCTTGGATATGAACGAAGAAATGGAGCAAATTCCAAAATTGAGGAGACAAGGGAAAAAGTTCCAAGAACAAATTTTGTTTCAAGTTCACCTCCTCAAGAAGGCTATAAAGGTGAAAGTTCAAGAACTTTTGTTGAAAGCTCAATCTCTCCAACATGCAAGGCTTGTGTTCAAGATGAATGCAAATGTGTGAAACAAGAGAGTTATGACAGTCATGCGGACAAGAACAGTGTTGTTGGTCTTCAAAGGAGAGCTTGTAACTCATCAAATCCACCTCCTCAAAGAGGCGATAAAGGTGAATGTTCAAGGTATAATTCTGCCTACCATTCAGTTGCTTTTGATTATGTTAAGCATGATAAATTTGTATGTAAAAATAGAAGAAAGAATCCTTGTACATATTGTGTTTTATATAACCATCATGTTTCAAAATGTTGGAAAAGATTGACCACTTTCAGGAAACTTTCCAAGCAATGGCAACTTGAAAAGAGCATGGAAAAGATTTGCACTCATTGCCAAAAGATGGGTCATATCATTGACCAATGTTGGACACTGCATCCAACCACTCATCCACAGCACAAGAAGCAGATGGATAAAGAGATTGGCAAGAATGGAAGAGGAGATTCCATCATCGATGTGAGTCAGGATGATTCACAAGAAGATGATTTTCAGCAAAAATATTCACCATTGAGTTGGCTTGGTAAGAAATGGTTGGATTTCTTGAGTAAGTAAGGCTTGCATGTTTCTGTTGTGGATGCACATTTCATCCTTATCTATTCATTTTTGTTGAAGTTTGACAAGTTGCAGCAGTTTATCATAACTTGTAAGATGCAAGTTTGCATGTGAATGCATTTCTTTTGAATGCATTCTTGTGTTATACAACTTCGTCAGGAGGATGTAAAAGAGGGGTATGATGCTCATTTGTTACAACTATATATATTTTTCATATTCATCTCTTATGTACCCACATGTTTCGGGTTTATGTACTTATGTTTGTACAAGAAGGAGAGTTGAAGAGCTCTACACATGCATGTGTTTTTATGTGTGCATAAACAATGAACTTGGTGATAGTCATCATGAATGACTCATGATTGTAACATGATTGTGTATCATGAATGTCGACTTGTTATTTTGGGAAGGTCGATATGTTTCAAATGAGTCTCGATTGGTGTTGATGATTGTCTGACGACTATGTTGTGTTGATCATGTTTTTTGACTTATGTTTAGTCGATGGTGTTTGTTGACTTGTAAGTCAATTTTGAGTAGATTGAGATGCAGGAAAATGCCATGTGCTTTGATGAAATACAGGATGCGACAGTTTGCTTGAAGAGAAAAAGACTTTGTTGGCATCATTTTCAATCTTCTATAATTTGTTTTCAAGATTGATGGTTTTCTTGGCTTATGACAAGATGTCGCAGGAAAGGCTTTGCAGCCATTGGAGAGTTGATTGTGTTGACGTCAAAGAGTTTGAAAGAGGGACTTGATTCTCAGTGGGAAGGTTGGCAGTCTTCCAAGCAAAAAGAGAACAGTGGGTCAACAACAGCAAGAGAACAGTGGTTGAAGGACATAGCCAGTTGCAGTGCAAGGCATGTCAAGGTATCCAGGTGATTAACGAAAAGATTTTTCAAGAACAATCAGTTGATAGAACTTGAAAGCAGAGTACTGAAGCTCAGAAAGATAATCATAAGATTTTGTGGGTCCAAAATCCTTTCAGTGGGAAGGCGTGATCAAAATCTGGACCAGGGTTCAAATTTTAGCTCAAAAATTGAAATTCTTGGAATTGCCTCAAAGTGAACGAGAGCATAGCCTTTGTCATCACAAACCCAACACAATTTGTTTCGTCTCAAAGGGACATTGGGAGCGAGAGATATAGCGATCTGTTTGAATCGTCAAATAGGCAAAAAAATTAAAATTGTGCTAATTGTGCAGTCCGTATAGTCCGTACGGATGCTGACGTGGCATGATCGTACGCTGACATGGCAGAGACCATATGCTGATGTGGCATATGACGACATGGCAGATTCTGATTGGAAGATGTGGTCGAATTGTGATGTGACATGTGGCATCATTTTTGGTCAATGGTATGGTGCCACATGGCCCAGTCATGGGCTGCCATGTGGCACCCCTTTATTGGCTATTGGTTTGTTATTTAAAATTTTATGGGGTCCATGGGGGTCGAACCTCGGACCTCCCCACCGGTGTAAATCTTTAACAAAGTCCGCCTGACCAATACGCCCACACATTGTTGCTTACCATATAACCATTTGCATTTTATTTAAATTCAAAATTTTGCATATGTGGGCGGGGGTCGGGCTGGGGTTTAGCCCCAACCCATGGTCTTTTGTGTTACGCCATGTGACCATTCACCATACGGTGGGCGCGCGTGGGAGTGTATTTCAAATGCATCCCCCGGTTTTATACGCGCCCAGGTGACCCTTTTTTTATATGGAGGTTTGTGCACGGGTTTTGTTTTCCCAAACGGTTAAGTTTTATGTACCACCACATGTCACGCCCATGTTTAACCTTGGAACGGGTGCCTAACTTTGCGTTGGGACGTGGCCATATGGCCCCCATGCGCCCAACACCTCCGATTTTGGGGGCTCTAATTCTGTTAACCGTTCGACAAATTGGCACATTTTGTGGAGATGTGCGCAGGTGCTGGGTTTAGGCATAGGAAACGCCCAGAAGCCAGGTTACTCACACATAGGTGCGTTTTGGCGAACCAGAGACAGCAAGCTTGAAGGAAGAAAATGGCAGGAGGCCTATCTTCTTCATTTTTTGGCCAAATGAGGTGTCGTAAAAGCCCAGCTAGGGGTTTTTGGACGTTCTGAATCCATTGGTACTGCTTTCACAGCCATTTGAAGACTTTGTTTGCAGATTTTTTACCATTGAAGTTTCAGGAAGCTCCAGGGAGCTTGAAGCCCTCATTGTTTGACGTCTTGCTCAGATGAGCCTATGTTTATTTTCTATGAATGAATAATCATTTTTGGCTATTTATTATGCTCTGAACATTTTGGGATATGTTTCAGATCCATTTGAGGACTTTTACAGGTGTTTTTGCCAAAGAGAAGCTCAAGGAAGCTTAAGGCCACATGTAGAAGAGGTCATGCCCAAATGAGCCATGATCAATTTTCAGAGTTTTATTAGTCATTTTTAGGGATTTTATGTATTCTGAACCCAATGGTATAGTCATTATTTCCATTGGAGTTGAGCAGCAACTTGTAAAAGAATATTTGACAAGCTAATCCCAAAGAGCCTAGTCCATTGAAGGAGGTTCAAGGAGATGTAGCCCAGAGAGGGGTGAACTCTTTTATCATCTTGTTATTGTTGTGAGTTTGATGGGTTATTTGCTACAAGTGATGTTGCTGTGTATTTGTTTAAAGAACATATTTAACCTTTTAAAAGAACATTTCCTCACACATGAACATTGAAAAGAAGAAGCATGAACTTAACACATAAATCATCTTGCATATTTTAACACATGAAGCAAGGTCCTGTAAAGTTTATTTTATTGAAGTAGAGGGTGCTTGCATAGCATAACAAGTCATCCTTCTATTTTCAAATCAAGAAGAAGCCGGGGGAACAATGTTAGGAGATGGTGAGGGTTCACTTGACATAAACCATATATTGAAGTACTGAGGGGTACCCGTGGTAGTTGGGCGTAAAATGTCTGTAGGGGAATGAGCACGAGGGTTGGGGGGATTGGGGGCTGAATACTCAGATAAGTCGTATAAGAACCATGGAGGCGTTGGAAGGGCCTCGGATTCAGGAGAAATGACGTGAAGATCTGCTAGTGATGAGGTAATTTCAATTATCGACTTTGCGGGCCGTTGAAGCAGGGTCAATTGTCATTGCCTGTATTCAAGGATTATAGGACACTGGTATGTAAAATGAGATAATGCGTCGCAGAGAGAGAAAGGGCCTCTCATGCGTTCATTGACTGAAGTGGTGACATAATGGATGTCAGTGATATTTGTTGAGGAGGACGTAGCAGGATTGGGGTTGATCTAGAAGCTTTGGCGTACTGCGGCTAATATGTATCGAAAGCATGGTAGTGCTAGACAATGGTGGGTATAATGGCCATATTCTGAACATATAGCGCAAGTGAATTTGGTTTGCAACCCTTTACTACTAGAATGGGGGGTGGTAGTGGCAGGACTGGTTGTAGTGGCGAGTGGTGGGGGAGTGTGATTGAGTGGAATCAAATTTCGGAACTCTGGTAGAGATGGGCAGTTGTTGGTTTGGTGTCCCTCTTTCTCACATAGTGCGCGTGGAGGTTGGATGCATGGAGGAAGTGGAGTTGTGGGCTCCTTTTTCTTTCTCCTGTCCCCAGCTGTGGTAGGGGGGTTAGTGAGTGGGGGTGTGGTGGGAGTAAGTATGGGAATCGTCATGGGGATTCCTTCTTTTCTTGGGGGGGAGGGATGGTCGAGGGACCATCTCTGGTGGGTGTAAATACCAAACTGGGATTCCTAACACCATATTAGGTAGGGTGAGCATTGTGGCTACCTGAAAATCTTCGATGCCTTGTGGAGGGTAAAAGAAGGGAATTTGGGTGATGGCTTGGGGAACTGTCTCCCAAACTGGGATTTGTCCTTGGGGAGAGGTGGAATCGTGGACTGGTGGGGTTGACAAGTGTGTAGGAGGTTCTTGAGGGGGGAGTGTTGTGATGAGTGGGATGTTAGATATGATAGAAGCCTCGGTAGGAGGAAGGGTATCCTCTGTGTGAGTTTCGTTAGAAGATAGGATGCATACTTGGTTGGAAGGATGAATGAGTGGTGGTGCTCCATGGTAAGTTCCTAACAATGATGGATCTTTGAAAATTCCAGGACCCATCTCAACGAGTGGGTATGTGTCGTGGCTTGTGTGGATGAGAGGAAGAATGTTATCGATGTTGGCAGATGGATTAGACTCATAATGTGAGACTTGGTCAATAGTAATGATCTTCCCATTGTGAGGGAACATCATTGTCTGAAAGACGGAAGATGCCACTGCCTTCATAGAGTACATGTAGCTACGACCGAACAAGATATTATAATCGAGTGGGGCATCGATAAATTCGATGTCGATGAGAATAGTCTTTCCCCCGAGTTCGATGGGGACATTTTGGAAGAGCCCTTCAGGAGACGATGGTCGCCTGTCATAAGCTCTTAAGGTGATGGAAGAGAGTATGAGTTCGGGGGAACCAAGCTTCTGCCATACCATTTTGGACATAATGCATGTAGATGCACCTTCATCGATGATACACCAATGAACTGTGATGTTCTGTATTTTTACTGGTATTTGAAAAGCGATCAAGGCGGGAAGGCGAGGTTCTCTGCTGTCAAGATCAAAGGTAATGAGTCAGGTATCTGCGGGGTCGACTGCCCCCAAGGTGGAAAGTAATGATTTCTGTTGAGTAGGACAAGTCTGGAGGACCTCCAACACTGACATGGCAGCCAGGTATTGTGCTAAGTCTACCAAACCATAGTTATGAGCTACCCTAGACTGTGGGTTGTGGACATTCCTACGCAATGGGATGTGAGGGATGCGAAGCGGTGGTTCTGTGGAAGGGAGAGGAATCACTAACAGGGGTCGCGTCAGTGTAGGTTTTGTCTCTAGAGGGATAGGAGGAGACTCAACGGGTGCATGATACTGACGATTACATGTTTGCAGAAGGATTTCTTCCTCGCTAGTGAGGAGAATTGTACGATCTACTGGATTGTTGGGGTTGAGGTATTGTCCCACCTAAGGTGGAGGATGTTGTGTGTCCTATTGGGTGTTTATCACACCTTGATGTGGAATGGGATTCTGTAGCACGGAATGGGGGGTGGTTGTGGCATGTATTTTTGTGGTGCCTGCTGAGGGGCAGGCAGTGCTGGAGGATGGGGAAGACTACTAGATTCTTTCAACTGTTTGAAATCAGCGATTTGGGGGCAATGATGGGTCTAATGGCCGAACTCACCATAAAGGGAACAAGGGAAGTTGGTTTTAACATTATTGTTATTTCTCCCTTGGCGTCTATTACTATTGCCCCCCTGGGGGTTTTGATTCCCTTAGTTCTAGTTGCCCCCAGTGGATTGGTGCTGCTGGGGTTGATTCCCGCCTTGAACTAGGTTATTGTTATTCATGTTCCATCCTTTCTTCTTGGCATTGTTCAATGGATGGGTTGGATTGGCCGTATTCAGCTGTTCGAAATTTTGGTATTGCTAAATGGCAGAGGGTTGAACAAAATTCACCCCCGCATGAGGATGTGGGGAAGCCATGGGTTGTGGGTGACCAGGAAATGGGAAGTACATATTCTGTGGTGGTAAAGATCCATAAGGTACATAGGAAGGCGTAGTGCTTTCGCTAGTACTATAAGCTGAGGTAGAGGGGGTACCAGAGTTCATTTGAATAGGTGGATGTATGGGGGGTGTCGGCGGTGGTCCACTGGTGGGTGGAGGTATCGCAACAGGGTATGGTTGTTGATAAGGGGGTGGGGGGTAATAAGAAGTACCCCCATATGTCGGCGGGTGTTGAGGTGTTCCATACATCAGTGGTGGTTGGGGTTGTGGACCGTGGTGAGTGGTCGTACTAATCAGTCTATCTGGTGAGTGAGACATCCCAGGTTTGTCTTGGCCAAATGACATAGGTTTTGGAAGATCAGGTAGTACAGTGTATAAGTACCCTGACTGTGCATAGATGAGGTCATACTGTTGGGCCTTGCTGATGGATTCCTCTTCAAATTGAGGGAATGTGGAAGCTACATCCTTACCAATGAGAGAGACAAGTGATCTAAGAAACCAATCGAGACATTGTTGCTTGGTGGTTTCTACTTTGCACAAACTACGTCGCCTACGCCACTCATGAATGTGGTCAACGATATGTGTGGCTAAGGTTTGTTTGAAATTATAAAGTAGTTCTAGACCATTGTTGTGGTAGATTGGTAATTGGAAGAAGGTCAATAATGCTTTGGCCAAGGACTCAAAAGTTGCGTGGGACCCTGATTTTTCTTCTACATACCATTTGGCCGATGGGCCAGTGAGTGTGCATTGAAATAATCGCAGTCTGATGGAATCATCCATAATACTATTGGAAGAGCACCATAGGTGAAAGGTCATGACATGGTTGGCAGGGTCATCGCCTGCCTTTCCTTCAAACTTTGGTATGTCCGAAGGTAGTTTGGTGGGCATTGCAGGCCATGTGGGAGCATGCAATATAGGATCGTTGGTGAGTTTGTTGAGATCTAGTATGTTGAGAGAGGCCAAATATGGAATCTGCAATGGGGGGGGAGGATTATCTTCGACCATGGTGTGAGTGTGTTGTGAACCTAACCCTTGAGGGGGGCTAGGTGGGTTGGTGCTTCCCCCTTGAGAGGAAGTTGGTCCCCTGCTTCCGTGTAAAAAAGAGTGAGTGAACATATGACCTTGGGAAGTGGACCCAAGTAATGTAGAAACAAGCAATGTTGATCCTAAAATAGTAGCACTCACATGAGTGTGTGAAGGAGGTGTCGATGAGTGGGCAAGACCCGATACTCCCCCTAATATAGGAGGGAGGTTTAGCAAGAATCGTGAACAATGGGGGTTCTGTGGGTCCCCTATGATGTCCAACTAGCTGCGTGAATGTGTGCAAATAGTGGTGAGAGTAATATAGAAACAAGATCCTTTGCGTTGAATGTTACACAATATATATATATCCAAATCAAAATGTAATCAAAGGTGCATCATACATAAAATGTTTTTTGAAAAAGAAGCATATATGTGGGTAAGTGGGTTTTGTCCGCGTGGGGAATCAAAAGAAAACAAATTCTCGTGTCCTAGAAGATGTAACATCCTTCCTCTTGAATAGCACTAGACCTTCCAATAGTACTCAACAATGGGGTATGAAGTCACTGGAAGAGAAACTAGTGAAGGATGAAATAATTGGTTATAATGAGGGGTAAAGGGGGCATATCCCGAAGACGTAACATCCTTCCTCTTGAATAGCACTGGACCTTCCAATAGTACTCAACAGTGGGGTATGAAGTCATTGGAAGAGAAACTAGTGAAGGATGAAATAATTTTTTATAATGAGGGGTATAGGGGGCATATGGAGATATTTCCCAATAGCCACACAAAATCCAATCAAGGTGCAATTGCAGCCCACAATTTCCACCTGGGTAGATGTCCTACAATTTGGTCACTAGGTACCTCGGTCAAAGTGAGACATTTAAATTTTCGGCCTAAGAAATGGGTCACGGGCTGGATCCCGTCCAAGAGGTGGGTGCCTCAAGGGGGGACGCACAAAACAACTGGACCTCGGCCTTCAACCCTTCACGGGTATCTCCCTGCCTTATGGTATTAGGAACACTTGACTTGGAGTATTTCCAGTTCCCTATTTGACAACTTCTATGGTTTTGACAATGTGAGAACCAGATAATGGGGAGTTATTTGGATGCCTATCCCCGAAATCCTACCTAGACAAAAAAAAAAATTTTGGCACTTCCTGTGGAGGAAAACTTAGTGAGTTTTGAGAAATATTTTAGATGTAGTTGTTTTGGGAGGTTGGGGGTGCAAACTAACCTCATTGATTAAAAATGGGAGTGGATAGTTTCGTCAAGAAAATGGTGGGGTGTTTTCGGAATCCCTTTGGAGGAAGCTTACTTTGACCTCCACATTTCAAGAAGAAGCTATGTGAGTGATAAGTGACTTTTGTGTGTAAGTGAAAGTGTGCCAATTTTTAGTGAATTAAATGACACCTTGCTGCATGTGGACTTCGCTTGTTCCTTAAAAGTGTTTGATTACCTATTTAACTAAGTGCCTTTGGTACAACCTTGTGTAATTCAAAGGTCCCTAGCAAGCTAGCATGTGGACATGTGGGTCCATTACTATCCCTTTAACTCCCTATTTGTGATGTAATCTAAGAAAATCTTTGAAACTATCCTAGATTGATCATGTGGGCATGTATAGGCCCATTACAAAACCTTTAAACTTCCCTAGTGATTTGATCTAAGAAAGAAAATTTCAACACTATCCTATCTTTGTAGCATGTGGGAATGTATGGGCCCATTACAATATTAAGATGTGTTTGAAAAAGTAAACTAAGAGGTGTCCCAAGAAGGGATGTTGTCCTCTCCTAAAGGTTTTAATGGTCTTAAGGGAGATGAAGTCGTTTCACAATCTTTTTCTGATTCTCAAGATCGCTTGGAGGCATGAGAGAAGATCATACTAAGCGATTGTTATTCAACTTCTAGTCCTGATGCAAGTTAAATGTGATTAAAAATGATTCCAAACTTATCTTGTGAGTCAAAACAAGCCATCCATGTGGCGAAAAATGAAAGCAAAGAAGGTAAATTGATTTTAACCTCCTAAGTGCCTATGTGTTTTTGACTAACCCCTTTATATGATGAGGGGACTAAGTGTGGTGCATCTTTAAAACATGCTTGAAATAATTTTTAAGAAGGAAAATGGCCTTCCCCACGTCTCAACAACTTTACAATGTGAATTTTTGCATAGATGCACGGGTCTCAGTGGAGACAAAGGCACACAGAACGCATTTGCACGAACAGAGAAAAGTCAATGAGCGTACATGCGCATAACATAATTGTGATTTAGGTGCATGTGCGCATGATGCACGTCGATGGGACAAAAAACCCATGCATATATGACACACGACCGAGAATGAAAAATCCAGATGGATTTCTCTCAATTCAACTTGGAATTGGCTAAGTGGCAGGTCGGCTTAGGCCGGTTAGTGTACCTGCAAGTTAAACAAACTAAAAGAAGAGAAGAAAAACCCAAATGGGGTAGGAAATTGATACCTTTCCCTAGTGGAGTCACCAGTCTGTTGCGCCTCTTCCATCACCTTAGTGAGCAAAATAGAGGTGCCTGGAAGCTTAGTTGGGTCTACTGAGCAGGACAGTTGCAAGGAAAAAAGTTAGGGAAAGAAATAGAAAACACCAACTAAGAATTAAACTAAGAAATGCAATAACAACTAAATTCATGATCATAGGGACATAGAAACAAAAAGAACACTAAGTCTTATTATCACTCCAAGAAACTCCTTAGGGTTGTAGGCTAAGAATGCTTGGTAACTTAAGAAATTTAATAATCAAAGTATGTGTGGAACAATGGGATAACCGAGAAGGCTAAGAAAAGGACAACTTGTTATGCATCTAAATAAACCAATGCTTTGAGAAACCAGATATCAGTTACAGTAGATAAACAGGTGTGAAGAATACCATTCAAGATAACCAAGTACAAGAGATGTAGGGTCATACAAGACAGTAAAGAAACATCTAATTCATATTCATGAGATATACCAAAAGATAACAATTATGAATAACTAAGCTGAACAGAATTAAATAATAGAGTAGTGGAGTATATGAAAAGACTGATATATAATAACCAAAGAAGACTATCATTCATATAACATAACAGACTCAAAGTACATAGCCAAAGTCTCTAGGATTGAACCTACTTTGGTGCTCCAAATGTCTTTGGCTTTATAGCCTTACAAGATGAAATCTAGATCCTTGAAAGATGGATCAGATTTACTAAAAATAGTCAAATCAAAATAGATACAACAAGTGTAAGATGAGATCCTATAAAAATGGATCTAGAATACTAAAAATGGAAAATCAAAACAAAATAGGAAAAGGTTCTATCTAATGATCTCTAAGAGTAGTAGATTGTTGATGAAGTGCAGTTTTAGCCTCCCAAGGATGTTTGATTTGGTCCTCCAAAGATAAAATTTGAATTGGATGATGTGTCTTCAAACCCCTGATATTCTACCTTTGAAAGAGATGCCAAATGTAGTTGAAAAACCTCTTTTTGACCTTATCCCTAAAAACTAGCCTTTGAATCAGACTTGATAATTCAACAACTGTCTATTTGAAGTGGTTTCAAACCATTCAAACTCAAAAAATCTCGATCTGGGAAAAAATTCAGTTATTCTTGTCGTGACAAGATTTCGCTAGCTAATTTAACCAAAAATCCACTCCTTAGCTGGCGAAAAGCAAATTTTTCACCAGCTAACTAGCAAAATTCAAGACGAGTTAGCTGGTGAAAGCGCAAGTTTTTTTAAAATCAAATTTATCAGTCATGGAGAGTTCATTTTACATGCTTGAATAGTCAATCGACATGTATAAATACTAAGCTTTCCAATGGTGCTTTCAAATCTTCATTTGGAGCTCGGGAAGCTAGTCAAATGTTCCCTACAAGATTAGGCATCATTCTTTAAAAAATGACAGTGAATTTTTTATCGCTAACAAGACCCATGTCACCAATGATGAGGCTAATATTAGTGAAAGAATACACCGAGAAGAAAGGGGACTATGAGTCCCTTCTTCCTCCAAGGGAGGGCTCTTGGACCCCCACTAACAATCTCTTCTTACAACAAATAAAAATGGAAAATGATGAAAGAACTCTTTTCAAATCCACTCAAGGGGTGAGATGGATTGGCCAATGCAATGGTGCAAATATAATCTTGGCAAGGATAGAGTCCTCAAGAGAATAATGGCAGCATAACTTTTCTTTGAATTCCTTGAAAAATGAAGTGTATCCATGGCCTTTTTATAGAATTCCTTTAAGCTATTGTTCAACTAGTTTGTAGTGTGAAAAGAGGCTAATTAGGGCATTTCTAGGTCTTTGACCAGCCATCTAGTCGAATCCAGTCCATATTTGAGTGTCAAATCGGCTTGGGAGCTGAACCATAAGTGGGTGGGAGGCCGATCACTCTTATAAATGCATCATTTCTCAGGTGCACAGATTTTTTCGATAACAATCGTGCATCCTGCACATGTGCGCAATTTCTGTGTTCCTTTTCTGCACATGTGCGTGCACGCCCAGTGTCTTCATAGAGCCCTTCAATTTTTCACTACTTTGTATAGTTTTTGACCCTTTGAATTCTTTGGTGTTAATTCAGGTCCATGGATGACTTCATCATTGTTTGACGATGCTGAGTTCTTGTAACCATGTGCGGACGAAATTTTAGTGATAACAGTCCTATTTTTGAGGCGCTTGCATCCATCGGTGTACTTTGGTTACTTTATGATATTATATATGGTTTTTTTTTCTTTTGTGTCTTATGGATCATGTGTAAAAAATATATTTACATGTTTATGTTAATGTTCTTTCATATGTGTGCAAGACGCCAATCTAAAATTTGATTAGCTAGAGTATCTGTAACTTGGTTTAATCTCCTAGGAACATGAAAATATGTAATATAATCAAAGTTTTGTTCTAAAAGACGTACCCTAAGGAACTGTCGATGTAAAGTTGGATCATGAACCCAGTACACTCTGTTTAACTAAGACACAACCAGTTGAGCGTCGAGATAGACCTGGAGATGAGAGATACACAATGACAAAGAGTCACGAAGCAACTCAATAACCATGCTATACTCAACAACATTATTTGTGGTGTCACCTAAGAATATACCTCCGGAAGATAATAATTGGCCCTGATGTGTAAAGATTACCCAAGCTACGGAGGCAAGCCTCCAAGTGTGCCGACTAGCACCATCCGCATGCCCAACGAACACCTCAGAATCACTTGACATCTGCCACATTGATGAAATATAACATCAATGACACGTCCATAACACTAAAATAAACTAAAAAGTAATAGTACAAAGACTATACATATGTTACAAAAAGTTACCCACGGTGACTTGCCTATGAGTAATACTTTTTAAGGTAGAGCCCATTTCTAGGCTCCGCCAAAGCATTCCCTTCAAAATAAACTAAATGATAAGTGCCCTTTTTTAAAACCTCTTTTATGATGAAAGGTCCGAACCACATGGGTTTGAATTTTCCTACCCCCAAGGGGTCCTTATCTTGGTCATATACTAGGACAAGGTCGCCTTCAGAAAAAATTTGAGGACGAACATACCTATCATACTAACACTTAACCTTATGTTTGTGATCCTCGTTGGCCAGGGCTACATCACGATGCAGCTCATTGAGCTGCTCAAGGTATACTAATCGTTCTTCAAGTGGAGAAGTGTCTGGCAATAATTGTATTGCCAATTTTAGAGATGGGATCTGACATTCGATGGGCAAGACTTCCTCCAGCTCGTAAATGAGTTGAAAAGGTGAGAAACCAGTTGCAGTCTTAACAGATGTTTGTTAAGCCCATAATGTTGAGTATAACATCAAATGCCAATTTGACTTGGCTGAGTTGATAGTTTGTTGTAGAATGGTCTTAAGAGTTTTTTTTACAACTTCCACCTGCCCATTTTCTTGGGGGTAGTAGGGTGATGAATTTTCTTGATGTAACCCAATCTTTGATGTTAACTCAGTCATGATCTGGTTTTGAAAGTGACTGCCATGGTCAGTGACAATATCCCTCGGGATGCCTAACCTTGCTATTATCTGATTGAATAAAAAGAGAGTTGCAGTCTCTCCATCATCTTTAAATGTTGGCATAGCTTCGACCCACTTTGTGAAGTACTCTACAACTACGATGATATTGCGGTGCCCCCTTTCTAAAGGAGGGATGCAAGTAGTGTAATCAATCCCCCACTTGGTGAAGGGACCAACTGTGATGATAGGAAAGATGGGAGTAGGATGTGCCCTCATCTTCTGAGAGAAGATTTGGCATGGGTGGCACTTCTTGATCGATTCGATACAATCCTTGATAAGTGTCGGCCAGAAGTAACCTGCTCATAGAATCTTTTGGGTTGTCTTCAACCTAGACAAATGACCACCACAAGCTCCAGTATGGAAATCATTAAGCATGATAAATGCTTCTTCGTGAATGAGACATCGGCGTAGGATGCAGTCTACACCTCTCTGATACAATGTATCATCGAGTATGAGATAATTCTTATCCTAATGGCGTATGCGTCGACTCTCATCACGAGAAGTAGTAGTGGGGCACTTCAAAGTCTAGAGATAGATAAGTATATCTCCATACCAGGGATCCGAAGAGGTGATCAAAAACATATCGCTTCCTCTAATAGGCAACTCTTCGGGCACAAGATCACCTGACTCAACCGGAAGTTCCGAAATAAGTTCTGCGAAGACCAGTGAATTTTTGGATTTCACTGAAATGAAATCCAATTCAAAATCATAGAGGATGACTATCCATCTACTGATTTTTCCGCCTATTACCCATCGTGTCAACATGTACTGAAATGGATTCATGACAGCAATGATGGTGGTCTTGCGAAACATAACATAATGATGGAACCGTTGAACATCATGGACTGTTGCTAACGCAAGTTTTTTCAGTATGAGAATAATTGAGTTTAGGTCCTACGAGGCCTTGGCTCAAGTAATAGAGGACATATTTTGAGAACAAGTCATCTCCCTGAACTAAGACCATGTCAATGGTTGACTCTACTGCAGTCAGATATAATAGGAAATCCTTGTTATAGTTAGGTGTCCGGAGCAGAGGGGCAGTTGTGAGTGCATGTTTCAATGAGTGAAAGAGTGTTGAACAACATCATCCCAACAAAAGGGAACGTAGTTTTTAAGTAAGCCCATAAATCCCTTAGTGATCTCGACATAGTTAGTGATAAAGTGTCTTAGAAAATTTTCCTTGCCCTGTAGACTCTGAAGTTGAAGGATTGTGTGTTTGGGGGGCAACGGAATTATTGCCTCAAACTTGAGAGGATTGACCATGATCCCTGTTGTTGACACTATGAAACCTAACAATCATCCTGATGTTATGCAGAAGTTGCACTTGTTTGGATTCAAGTGAATCTGAAAGTAGCGACAACATTCGAAGATAAGTCGGAGGTGTGTGGGATGATCTGTTCTCTTGCGATATCGAGATGCTAAATCATCTAAATAGGCCTTGACTATATGCTTGAGGTCATGGAAATAAAAATACATGTCCCACTGAAAGGTGGCTCCAACATTTTTGAGACCGAAAGGCATCTTATGATATGCGAATGTACCCTATGGACAGATGAATGTCATTTTGTGTTGGTCTTCGAGTTTGATTTGGATTTGATTATAGCCTGAAAAACCATCCATGAAAGAAAAGGCTTCGCAACCCTCACATTCATCAATGAATTGGTCAATGAAAGGTGTGGGAAAATTATCTTTGGGACAGGCCTTGTTTAAATCATGAAAGTCGGTACATACACGAATCGTGCCTTGTTTTTTATTGACTGGCACAGGGTTTGACACCCATTGGGTCAAATGGATAGGATAGATAAACCCAAATTTTAGCAATTTCTCAACCTCAACCTTAATGAATGATTTTTTATTAGTATTAATTGGACGAAGCTTCTGTCGAATTGGCTTGGCATCAAGATACATTGTGATTTCATGTTCAACTATTTTTGGATTGATGCCTAGTATTTCCTCGTAAGACTAGGCGAAAACGTCGTGGAATTATTTGGAAAGATCTGTATAGATTTGAATCTCTTTGGGGGAGAAGTCAGCTCCGACGAAGACATTCTCCATGACACCAGGGTTTTGGGAGATATTGATCGGTAAGGTTTCAATGATAGTTTCCATATTACCCTCAGCATAAACGTCACGTCTAGCTAAGGGATTAATAGGACAAGACCGATCTCCCGTCATAGTCACGATGAATTCTCCCGCTTCAATTCATCTTAACTCTCGGAGGAAGTATGATTTGTGATGAAGATCTTCCCAGGGTTTATCTGGACTAGTCATTGCCTCATTAGAGGGAAAGACTAATTCTAATGAATCGGTGTGAGCAAGAGAACCCTGAGCCCAAATAGGATCTAGAAGTGGATCGAACTCTTGTGTAGGAGTTGGATCAGTGTTTACTGAAGTTTGTTGGACTAAAGAGTACACTACTTCAGTTGCGGACAAGGGCATGGACATGCCCGAGTGCCCTGTCCCATCCATCGTGGTCGATGGGGAAAGAAGTATCCATGGATCGTTGAAGTAGGTCGTGCAGAACGATGAAACTTGAAAAATCTCAACCTTATGTTGATTGGATATAAACTTGATATCGCCTTGAGGGGGCGGGTAATCGAAGGTACCCATCAAATATGGGCACAAACCAACCCCTACGTTGATGATACCTAGTTGAGGATTATCAATCATTAGGACTGTGGCTGCCCCCAATGTAGGGTCAGGTCTGGAGAAGGACAATTGATCGATGGTCATTATTCGGCCCTCGTGTGGAAACAACAAGACTCAGAAAATTGTAGAAACCATAGATTCCATGGAATAAGTCCAACTCCTTCCTAACAAGAGGTTATAGTCGAGGAGAGCATCGAATACCTCTACTTCAACACACACGGTCTTCCCTCCTAACTGCATGGGGAAAGAAGGAACGATACCATGTGGTTTGAAAGAATGGCCATCGAAAGCGGTGAGGAGAGTAGGTGATGGAGACAAAATAGGCTGGCCAATGGCCTTCCAACATGCCAATGACATAGCACATGTCGAGGCACCTTCATCAACCATCGTGCGGAAGATATTCCGAGTAAACATTTTCATGGGATAAGCCACTACTATATGAAACGCTACGTGGTAAGGCAGACGAGGTTTTAAGTCGGTTGTATCCAGCATGATTGTACCTACATTACAAGTCTCGATAGATCCTAAAGAGGTTAGCAAGGATTTCCTCTGGGAAGGGCAGCTTTGGAGGACATCTAAAGCGGACATCGTCCAAGGGGTTTGTGATAAATCTTCCACCATAGAGTAGTTCTGCGTGGCCCTTACATTTGGGTTATGAGAAGCTTTTTTGAATGCGCCTTTGGGAATGCGTGTCATTGTTTCGCCCAACGTCTTCTCAATCTGTAAAGGAAGAAATGAGAGTTCAACTTATTTACCCTTCTCAGAAGTGCTTGGTTTACTATAGTCATGCGCTCTAGTCGATATAAAAGAATCACCCCTCACCATATATATGTTCCTGGATGCAGGGTTGTTCGTAGGTGGAGAGGGGTCTTGGCTGCCCCCTTTCATGCTTGCAAAGGCTTGGGTTAGATTTTTCCCATGTTGAAATGGATTGGTCAACACAGAAGGTTGTTGCTGTGTTACAAACTTTTGGGCTTCTGCAAGCTGAGGACATAGATGGGTCGGGTGGTCTTCCATGCACAAGTTGCATGGATACCTCGCCTTCCATTTTTCAATGTTGTCCCCGCCAGCATTATCAATAGGTTTTTTATCCCCCTTACCCTTCTTTCATGGATTTTTATTTCCTTCGGGCCATTGGGTGGACTTTGGGTTAGTCGATTGCACTATGTGTACCTCTGATGTTTTGGTAGGGGGAGAAACCAAAGTAGTAGTTTGGCTGGCCACTATTTGTTGTATAGATAATTGTTGCAACTGCTTCATCAATTGCTCAACGAGCTTTGTTTGTGCTCAACCAACAATACCATCGGTATGTGGTCCAACTCTCTGTCTATTTTTATCTAGTATTGAGCATGGTGCATCTTGCAAGATGTTGTATAATAAACCGGACTGAGAATAGATGAGCTCAAATTGTTGATCTCTCATGATGGTGTCTTGTTTGGAGAATACTCCTGACATCACGACGTCTTTGGATAATTGCAGGACCAAAGACTTAAGGAACCACTCAAGCAAGAATACTGGTGCGACTGGCACCTTAATTAAACTCTTCCGGCGTCTCCATTCTCAGATGTGATCAGAGATATGGTCCGCTATCATCTGTTCAAAATTAGTAAGAAGCTTTGTGCTAGCGTTGTATCTTACAGGTAACTGGAAATGGTTTAGGAAAGCCATTGCCAGTTCGCCGAAGGAAGAGTATCTTGAGCAATCGAGCTCAATGTACTATTTCGCGACATTCCCAATGAGGGTACATTGAAACAATCGTAACTATAAAAAGTCATATTTCAACAAGTTAGATGAGCACTAAAGATGGAAGGTAATCACATGATCTCCTGGATCTTCGTTAGGCTTGGCTTCGAACTTTGGAATGTCCGAAAGAAACTTCATCGACATAGGAGGCCAATGCAGATCATGACAAATAGGGTCATTCAACAACCTTATCAAATCTGGAAAGTGCAAAGTGGCCAGGAAGGGTAGTTTGGGTTGTTGGTGATAACCTAGGAAAAAGGGGCCTGGAGTTTGACTGGCACCAGGTTTCCAGGAAAAGTTTGGCTGCTAGCCTGGATTCTGGTAGAAACCATGGCCCTGGCTAGTGTATGGATTTTGCGTATGTGGAGACATCATTGGCTGATTTCCCAGATAGGACATAGATGTTTGGGCATGCATTATATTCGAAGGACTCTGGGAAGGGTTGCCCCATGTTAGTCCCATGGGGATAGGCATAGTAGTTTGTCCGAGGTTCCATTTATTGTGGAAAGAATTACCCCAAATTGACATTCCGAATGAGGGAACGTATCCCTGCTAAGAAATCCAAGGCCCTCATGTGGAAGAAGCTCTTAGGTTTCCCCCCGTGTAAGAATAGTACCCTGCATAGGAATAGATTGTCCAAAACTGGGATTGGCCCTAGTTGGGAAGGCGGCTGACGAGAAGGAATTGTTACCAAACATTTCGGTCAAAGAAAATGGTGTCAAACATATTGGCATATTATGCGAAGGTGGTCCTTGACTCCCTGCTCCAAATAAACTATGGTGTGTAGGTTGCCCAGTGGATTACTGATGTGAGCCACTGAGTGAAGGGGACGAAGGAGGTATATGACCTCCTCCATAAGGAAAAGTGTTAAAAGGAGTAGGAGTTCCCCCCATGTGACCTTGCAGAGGAGTGCTAGAGCTCCCTACCCCCAGACCTAAAGTCTGTAAAGTGGAGTAGGAAAGTATAGGACTTGTTCCCAAACTAGGCATCCCGTATGAGAATGGAAGGCCTTTCGCACTTGGTGTGATAGGGGTTGTGGCCACCACCAAAGATGGGATCAGACCACAATGCGACATAGATGTGGCCGAGACCATGGTGGCTCGGACTGGCGGCGGTGGGTTAGGAGGTGAAAATTCTCATGTGGTGACAACCGTAATGGGAATGGAAGAATTCCTAGATGGAGTGACAACATTTGTTTCCATTGTTGCATGCAACACTATCTGGTATAAGTAAGGATGAATCGGTACGATGATGGGTACCGAAAGATCAGTGGTGGAGGTTTCAACCAAACCAAAATTTTTCCCTCCAAGTTCTAAAATGGTTGATTCCTTTGGATTTTGGTCGAGCACAATTTCTTGTCACCCGGTCGCTTCAAAGGACCCTTTTTGGTCTAGCTTTCGCCTTAGTGGTGGCGAGGGTGGCTCCAGTGTGACTGGCAGTAGGCCAAGAAGCCTTCGTGACCAGTGGAGCTCATGATCCTCCACTGTGTGAGAAGATCAAAGACACTCTAGGGTAGTCTAAACGTTCAAAAGTAACACACACTAAAAACTTCCCTAGAAGATAAGACAAGCAAACACTAAATTAATTGGAAGAACAGTTATAACAACCAACACTAGAGCAACTTACTGGTTCAAGTGAAACTCGAAAATGGAAGCACCCTCTGGGTATACTCTACAAAGTGTGGCCCGATGTCTATCCTAGGTACTGCGGTATACCCCTATAGTCACTTGTGTATGTCCCTAAAAAATATAGGCAACTAGGTTGCCAACGCACGAACAGTCACGAGGCGGGTACAATCGAAAGTCGGGTAGACCACAATGAGCAGGGTATCGATCCTGAAACCTATCAAGGGTATCGAAAGAAAGTGGTATGGAAGACAACTGAGGATCTCGAATGGAGACAAGACCCATGAAGCCCCATGTAAAATGCAATCGATGGAATCCAAAAACAATCCCTCTATATGTGTTATCCACTACGATTGGTCCAGCTTTGGAGGGGTTATCTCCACTACCTTTCTGCACGCGACCTCATGTTTATCCCCTATGTTAGAGGGGGGTCCCAAATAACTTTCACGATACTAGACTTAGACACTCCCTAACTCAAACTCCAATGTTTGATTTTAAATGGCCTTGAAGAGTTTCCTGTCCAACCTAATCCAAGGCCCTAATCTTGAACTAGTTGGTTAACCCTACAAACATAAAAGTCTAATAAATTTTAGATTTAGCATTAATTTTATGGCTTTGTATTATGTCAAGGGGTATGAAAGTGAAACTGATGATGTGTAAAAGATTGAAGAAAAAATGAATAAAAAGTTGGAAACAAAAACTTTCACTTAATGCAAAATTTCAACGACTTTTCAAAAAAAAAAATATTTTAAAATTTTTTCTAAGATTTTGGACAACAAACTCAAATGGAATTTCACTTGACTACGAGCTACTTATGATCTAAGTAAACTGCAAAATCTTATGAAAACAAATATTTTTCCATGGCTAATGATTCAGAAGCACACTCTTCAACCAAACTAGAAAATGAAAGAGATTTTTTTATTTTATTTAAATGTTGATAAAGCAAAAAGGAAAAATACCAATAAGAAAAAACCAAGAAAAACAATTCTAGCCTAATCACAGATCGCAAATAATCACTTCAAGAAATCACACACTAGCAACTTAAAAAACGACTCTCACACTTGTCTAAAAACCCTAAAAAACAAATCTTTTTAATGACAACTTTTAAATGAGAAAAAGCAAGCTAAGGCTAAGATTAATCCTAAGCTACTGACTGCTAAGATAGAGATTCAAAAATCTGAGAGGTATATATATCATCAAGGGAAAGGATGACTACCTTACCCTCAACAAAAACTATCTTGCCCAAGCACGCTACTAATAATTCAACAGCAAGCATGTGAACGCGAGTTGTATAGAGCTAGAGGGCATGTACACGTGGGCTGACCTTCTACAGGCTGCGTGTATCTCTAAAAATATGAGAAAAAATAAAAACAAACAATCCAAACCAGGAAGAGACCACTGATATTGATAACCAGGATCTCCTAAAGGCTTAGACACTCTTTTTAACAAAAACAAGGAAAACAATGTAAGGAAAAATTCGTAAAAAAAACCAATCTAAGACAAGACTGCAAATAACCAAGTCTTAGAAAGAATTCCACAAAACCCTTGAGAATCACTGGTTCTGACAGGGAAGAAGATGAATGCCTCCAAAATTTTCTGTAATCTACATGCTATTGCTACTTCTTCGACTAGCGTTCACACGCGGGTTGTAAGAGAGTAGGGCACGGGTACACGCATGCAGACCTTATGTAGGCTGCTTGTACCTCTGTGGGTGTTGAAAAAACACAGTCAAGCAAATCAAAGAGATAGCTGGTATGGAAAACTAGACTCTCTGCTAGCTCAGACTTTGTAGAAACTTCAAAAAACAGGCAAGAAAACCAGTCTTTTAAAACTACTGAAAAAAACAAAACAAAATTCCTAGGAACCCTAGAGACTTCCCCAGTATGGTCGCCAATTTTGTTGTGAGGGAAATCCCCTTACAAACTAGAAAATAGGGTTATCTTATGCATGTAGATATGACCAAAAGAAATATACTTTCTACCTCTGTCCCCAAACTTAAACCCCATTCCTTTTCAGCAAACACATGGTTAGACCAACATACCGTGTTCCGGATGTTCAATGTCGATCCCCTTTCTTGCTTGAGTACTTGTTGGCAGCTATCCTCTCAATATTGACCTGCGTACAAAACAAGCAACAAACTACACATGCATTTTACCTATAGACTAATGGGTTAGAGATTCAAACATATATTTACTAAACTATGAAGAACTCATATAATGGGATGGGAAAAGCATTTCTTTATTATTAACTTTAATGAATCAACTTACAATGTCGAGACTAGCCACTTCTCCATGAATCGTAATCTCGGGCTCCTCTTCAAAAGTCCTCCAACTTCTTTTCTTTGTATCTCTTCTTGCACAAGGATGGCTAAAGGGCTAGGACAATTGGAATATGCAATTGGGTAGAGTTTCTTTACTCTATTTCTCCTCTTCCAAATGGGACCCCTAGCCCTTATTTTATAGGCTAGACGAAGCTAGGTATTTGGACAAACCCTCGGCCATGCATGGCCGAGAGTTTGAGTTAACTCACCCAAAGTTGTGTGTTTCATTGACAACTTTCCTTTTTTCGTGCTTTTTTTTATCCACACAGGTTGTTTTAGGTCAACTAGCATGTACATGTGTGCAGTAATGGAGTACGACATGTGGGCCCTTGTAAAAGAGGTTTTTTAAAGAGTTGTTCAGCAGTTCTTTAGCAAAGAAGGGATCTGAGATGGAATGATGCCAGGTAAGCATGTATGGTGCAAATTAGGGTTATAACATGGATAAACTTAGGTTTTCTTTAACTACGCGATTTTAGCCTCTACAAGCTATCTGCATAGACTTTGTTGATGTTCTTGAGATAAAAGACAAATCCTCGGGTTGATAAATTAATGTTAAAACTAAGGGTGTTTTAGGACATCTTTAGACCCCAACATTTTGGCGTCGTTGTCATGGAGAATGTCAAAGGTAGCATAGATTGTGCCTCTGGAGGATGAGGTATTGAAGACGAAAGGTAAGAACCTACGCAGGAAATAAGTAAGATGCTTATGCCAACGCCTACCTCCAACTGACGCATTAAAAGGTTGCATAGGTGTTTTTATTTCTTGAATTTCTTTTTGCATGAAGTGTGTATGACTAAGAAAAAAGACCTTGAAGAACCAAAATCCCCACCAAAAAATACCAAAGCCTAGGGCCCGGTGCTCCTTGGGAGAAGCACTTTCATAGGAGACATCATCTGAAAAGATGAATCTCAAGCTTCGGTTGGACCTAGGAAATGATCTATCCAAATCCCTCAGGAAGCAGTCTCTCTAACTACAACCCACACTAAGATTCACAGCAAAATTGAAGGGACTGAGAAAATATTTCAAAGCACAAATCTTCCACCTCTAACCCCTTTAGAAGATGGAAATTCTCGTAATCTGGAGGAAGGTGAAGGAGAAACCAGCGGGGTTGCCAAGGCATATCCATCACCACCCTCTGATCCTGAATCTCTTGAGAAAGGAGAAGGAATACCTGAAATCCCAGATAGAGGGAGTGCAATCAAATCCCGTAGAGGGTTATATAATCAAACACCTCAAATAAAATACCCAGATCAAAAAATCCCTGAATATTTCTGGCACATTTTTGATCGAATGGAACAACCAAATCAACAACATCCCCAGACTTCCACATTGGAATATCTGATAGTTGATCCAATTGCCAATGCCCCCATGAAGGCAATCCCCCTACAAAACCTTCCAACCTTTCATGGATTGATCTCAGAAGACTCGGACGCATTTTATTTGAATTTGATGTCCTATGTAGAGGGTATTATTACACCTCTGAACCCCAAAATTTAAAATTGTTCCCCTCCACTCTAAAGGGAGTATCTCTATGTTGGTTTATGGGATTAGGGGGCAGAACTATAAACTCATGGGATGAGATGAAACAAGCCTTCTTGACAAAATATCAGGATTATTGTAGAACCAGGGACTTAAAATATGAATCTTTCAAATGATTGCAAAATAAAATGAATCATTAGAAGAATATGATGAGATATTTGAGTATAATTTACAAAGATCACCCTATGGTGCATTACCATGTGAAGTACTTAAGGCAACTCTGATTAAGGGTATGAAAGATGAATGGGTAGAAACATTGAATCTAATGGGAAAGGGTGGCATTTATCAAGAATCTTATGATAACATCATTCAATTGTGTATCAGGTGCTCACAAGGAAGCACACAGACCAGATCAGGAATGCAGACTTCCCTCACCAGAAGTAGTAATACTACAAACGAGGGTGTCACACAAGATTAATTTGGTAATCTCTTAAAAGATTTCAAAATAGATATTATGAGCACTCTGACTACACAATTGGATGTATTGCTAGACAAACAGAAAAAAAGAAAAGCATAACAAACTTTGGCCATATTTTTCCATAGATGCAGAAGAAAACATGGTCCAAGGGATTTCTCTTTAGATGCGGTTCGGGTTTGTGCTATCTGCACCAAGGATCACGAAACAGAGCAATGCCCATTGCTCCCTGTATTGAAAGTTGTCTTTAGAGAAGCAGAAGAAGAAACAAAGCTATTATATCTTATGGCTCAGTGTCGTCAATGGCAGAACCGACCTTCAAATATACTACAAGACCCTTCCTCTCTCTTTCCTGGATAGTATAATCAGCAGAAAAATTATGGTAACGCATGGCAGGGCCAACAGTTTACTAATCAGAACTGGCATCCCCACCAATACCCACCTGCAAATCCCACTTGGCCAAACCAACCCGCTGCAAATCCTATCTGGAAGAATCAACCAACTGCAAACACTACCTGGCCTAACTCACAATATCCCACCTCATCCTGGAAAAATTCAAATAACCTCTACCCTTCAGAGTGGCCCAATACGGTTGCCCAAAACCCAAATTGGAACCAAAATTCGCAACACCCCATGGGAGTAAACAATCAATCCATGCGAATGGCCCCTTAAACCCAACCGACATTGCAAGCTCCACTCCAACTGCCCCAAAACCCTCAATCACAATTGCGCCCCCAATTACCAGCCCAACCTCACCCAAATCCTAATAATAGACCGACTCATCTCATCTAAATTATGGAGAACGACGAAGGAAAAACGAATTCGGTAGGGTGCAATGAACTCCGGTTGAGATAGGGGCGTATGATCTCTCCTGAAGAAAATAAAATTTCTCAAGAGTAGGAGAATGACAAACAAAAAACAATAATACCCTCGACTATGGTAATAACAGAAGAAATCAAGCAGGGGGGAAACATAGTCAAATGACATGATCCTAATAAGGATGCAACTCCTTCCCCTCCATTCCCCAAAAGATTGACGATAGAACAACCTATTGAATATCCCAACTTTGACATTGTAGGGGAGCTCAAGAATTTATATGTCAAGATCCCACTCCTGCAGGAACTACAAGATATTCCAATTTACGTGAAAACAATCAAGGAACTATGTGGAAGGAAGCATGTTAGGAAGATAAAAAATTCATCATCAATAGTTCGCGTAGTAGGATCCTTGTCTAATCTAATTCTTAGTAGACAAGAACCAATCAAATATGCAGATCTAGGGAATCCCATAGTAACAGTTCATATCTAGGGCTGCTCTTTTCCAAATACACTATTTTATTTGGGAGCAACCATCAACATCCTGACTATGGAAACCTGCAATACCTTGAATTTTGACTCCTTCAAACCCACCGCAATTATGTTACAATTGGAAGATCGATCGGCGGTTCAACCAGTTGGAACATTACATGATATAGCCATCTCTGTTGACTCTTGGGAATATCTGACAGACTTCCTCATCATCAACCCAAGAAGTGGACTTCAAGGGCATCCATTGATACTAGGTAGACCATGGCTCACAACAGCAAGTGCGTACATAGGATGTCGAATGTGTAATATGACAATCGCTAGAGGGGGTATCACAAAGAATATCATCTTATATCCTCATGCCAAGCCAAGCCTAACTTTCATATATCCACAATTTCTACCTCCACGATACCCAGAAAAGAATTTATGAGCCCCTCTTACGCTGGAAGAAGACCTCAGACTTAAAAACCATCTAGAGGATGTTGTAATCAATGGGCTTATTAATAGCCCAACCACTGTGAGCAACACAACCTACTAGATGCTCCAAGTTGTTCTAGACTGTGAAGCACAGGGAGACCTGCTGGAAGATTTAATGGAACAAAAAATTCCAACTACAGTTGTTCATAATAGAAAATCCATCGAGATTGCACCAGGGAGGTCTCTAAACATCAATGCCAATTTAGATGAAAAACAACAACAAAAGCTAATTCAAGTCCTCTCCAAATACCATCAAGCTTTTGCATGGGAGTATTCTGATATCAAAGGTATTGATCCACAACCCTACACATACCACATTTATATTGAAAAAGATGCTTGACCTATCTAATAGCCGCAAAGAAGACTGAATCCCCATCTCAGTGATATTATTAAGGAAGAATTACAAAAGTTGTTGGATGTATATTTTATATACCCTATCTCAGATAGTCGGTGGGTTTCCCCATTAGTGATCGTCCCAAAGAAAAAAATGGAAATGGCAGATCTGTGTTGAATACAGGTAACTTAACAAAGCCACTCAAAAGGATCATTTCCCCTTACCTTTCATCGATTAGGTCCTAGATACTCTGGCAGGAAATATATTCTTTTATTTTCTAGATGAGTTTAGTGGCTACAATGAGATCCAGATCGCCCCAGAAGATCAATATAAAACTACATTCACCTGCCCCTGGGGTACCTTTGCATACAGAGTATTGCCCTTTGGACCATGTAATGCTCCAACCACATTCCAAAGGGCCATCCTGAGCATATTCAATGACCTAATCAATGAAGGACTTGAAGTCTACATGGATGACTTCACTCCTTATGGTGATGATTTCAACCAAGCACTGAATAATCTGGAGAAGGTACTAGACTGATGCATTGTTGCTAGGCTATGTCTAAGCCACGAAAAATGTCACATGATGATGACAAAAGGTGTGGTACTAGGGAATTATATTTCTGCAGATGGAATTAGAGTATATCCAACAAAAATAGAGGTAATTCTTAATCTACCTACACCACACACATAAATAGAGGTACATAGTTTCCTTGGCTCTTTTGGATACTATCATAGATTTATGGAAAATTTTGCAAGAACCGCTGCAGCTTTACATGCTCTGACTGGTAATGTGGAGTTTCAGTGTTCTGGAAAGTGTGATGTGGCATTTGCAGGACTCAAAAATATGATATCAACAACACCGGTGTTGAGGGGACCAAATTGGAAAATACCATTTCACATCTCTACCGATGCATCAGATATTGCCATAGGCACCGTCCTTGGATAGGAATGACAAGAAACCTTATGCTATTTATTTCATTATAAATAATATTACTCTAGCTGAACTTAATTACACAGTAACAAAAAAATAATTTTTAGTTGTTATACACGCCATCAATAAATATCGTTATTATATAACAGGTTATCCCGTTATTATGTATACTAATCATTTTGCTATTAGATATCTAGCTAATAAACCGATTACTAATGGATGGGTCACTCGGTGGTTATTACTATTGCAGGAATTTGACATCACCATCAAAGATCGACCTGGGAGAGAAAATCTCGTCGCATACTTCCTATCCCGCATACCCAATACGACTCCATAATAGTTGAAGATCAATTTCCATATGAGCATCTGTTTGTCATTACCACAAAGCCACCTTGGTACATTGATGTGGCAAATTATCTGGCAGCGAGAATATTACCAGAACATCTATCATCAATGGAAAGAAAACTGATCATCCAGCGTAGCACACGATTCGCTTGGATCAATGGATATCTCTTCCACACAGTAGATGATCTTCAGATCTGCAGATGTGTACGAGATGACAAAATCTACGACATACTAAAGGAAGGACATGACGAACCCTGTGGTGGGAATTTTGCAGACCACATGACTAGACACAAAATTTTACAGATGGGTTACTATTGGCCCTCAATATTTAGAGATGCAAATAAATACGTCCAGACCTGCGACAAATGTCAATGGATGGGAAAACTAGGTCAAGCAGATGAAATTCCCTTGAAAGCACAAATAGTCACAAAACCATTTGAAATATGGGCACTAGACTTCGTCATCCCCTTCAATCCAAAGTCAAATCAGAAGGCCTATATTCTAGTAGCTATGGACTACATGACTAAATGGGTAGGGGTAGAATCCCTACCAAATGCAACAGAAGAGGTAGTCATCAAATTTTTGTTCAAATTATTTGTACGCTATGGACTACCCAGGGAAGTAATTACTGATGGGGGGTCACAATTTACATCTCATAGAATCACCACCACCCTCGAATATTATCATATTAAGAACAGAGTTACTTATCCATATCACCCATAGGAAAACATGCAAGTAGAAAGCACAAATAAGGTTCTAGAGGCAATCTTGACAAAGACTGTCTCAACAAACAGACAAAATTGGGCTATTGAACTTCCAAATTCCTTATGGTCTAATAGAACAACATGGAATAACACCACTGGCTACTCTCCCTATCACCTAGTCTATGGAAAAGAACCCATCTTCCCAATTGATATTGAGATTAAAACCCTAAGGATGGCCCAGGAAATTGGATTGGATCTAACAGTGGCACATAAACAATGCCTTCAGGAACTCAACGAATTAGATGAAGCACACCTATCTTCTTTGGAGCGCATAACTATTATTCAACAACAGAGAGCGGCCTGGCACGACAAGCATATCAAGAAGAAATCATTCAAGAAGGGTGATTGGGCAATTCTCGACGACTCCAGATTTCACGATTTTCCTGGAAAGTTACAGACACAGTGGTTGGGACCATACGAAATTGAGGAATTCTGAGATAATGGCACGGTCACTTTAAGCACCATCAATGGCTCTGGATCTCCATTTCTGGTTAATGGGAACCGACTACGACTTTACCATCATCTTCCTTCAAAAGATTCTTTCTACTAGGAAGTAAGTAAAGATCCTATCATTCAAATTTTAGCTGGCTGGGAAGGTAACCCAGCCACCCCAACTCCATAAATGATGAATTTTGTTGACACTATACATACTGTATATAGTTTTCATTTAGTATTAGTTTTTCTTTTTCCTTTCATTTTTTTGAGATAGGGAGGATAATTGTAATAAACACAATTAGCACTCTTTTCTATTTCGTACTCTTGCTTTATCCTATCACGCGGACCCAATCTTTCACAGAAAAATGAATATGTCATACTCTGCAGTAGTAATAGGGTAGCCATAATGAAATGATGAAATCAACAGACCATCCCGTACTTGATTTTGAAATAAACTGACCCATAATAATTGAATGAATTTAGTTGACGATTAATCAGCCTTAGGTTCAAACGAGAGAACAAATGTTTCCATGGGGAAGTTTCCAAAATCATCCATTGAGATGGTGTTGGCAGCCATTTTCATTTCTATATTTTTTACAAGCTTCCTACACAAGGGTTTTGAACCCTCAATACTCGTCGCAATTTTTTTAAATAAACAACACCATTATCTTTCGCATACCTGCTTTTCGTTTTCATTTTCACGACTGCAAGCGTGAAAACCTACAGTTGGGATTCATGTTGATGGCATTAGAATGATCTTTTGGATTGTTATGAACCTATTTGTTTATGTGGTCATAACTCTTTTTACCTCCAACTCACCACTGCTTACACATTTACCAAAACACCAAACCACCACTCACTTTGCATTTGACTTTTGTTAATATGGTTTTGATTTATAAGTTCATTGATGCAATGGTTATTTGATATTTTGGTGTCTTTGACCAAATCGTTGATGCAATGGTTTTATTTAACACATTAATTTTGGGGTCAATTCGTTGTTGCAATGTTCGATGTATTGGTTTCTTTTAAATCATACAAATGCCATTGTTTATTTAACATTTGGATCAAGTATTGGTTATGTATGTCATAGTTTTCAATGGTTATGTGCTATGTTGTTTACAATGCTTTTGATATACACCATTGTGATTTGAATGAAACTCTTTACCAAGGCACCATCGATTGTACAGCTGACATGATAGTTTTGCATGGTCCCAAACTACTACACCACCCTTGCACACATAAGCATTAGCGTTCTGCCTTGCATTTCGGGCTGCCTCTGCTTGTTTTGGGGAAGCTGCGGGAAAATGGTGTTGTGTCTACCCTGTCAAACCCTCTCATGGATCACCCCATTGATTTTCTACTATTATTCATGTCCCCTATAGTGAAAAATGAACCCCATGGTGTCCAGACTCTGTTATTGTTTGATAGTGCCAGAGAAGACTGCTTAGGCTAACCCCGTAATTGCCTCCCAGAGACACGTTTTTGTGTGAGCATTTTTGAGAAAACGGTTTTGAACTAGATCAAACCCTTGAAAACCCAGAACCAAAATCAACCCCTTTACCTTCATCGTGACCAGTTTCCTCAGCAATTGGGTTATTACGGCGATATAGCTCGTCCTTTAGAGGTAAAATCTCAGGTTTTCTCCATGGCTGAAAGGTACGTTTTGGTCTGTTTGCATTTGCTGAAATGGTTATTACTTCTCCAGGCCTATGCCTTAGAACCCCTCTCACTCATCCTACCATTCCCCCTCCTACACGCTTTCCTCCTGTTGAACCCTTGATCAATCCAAATATTTTCAAGCAGCCTGTCAACATGCTCTGTTGTCCTTAAAAATGTGGAGGCAGCCACTGCCATTACCAATTTGAAAATATCTTGACCAAATCGAATCCCTGAAACCGAGGTATGATATTTCAAGCTTGATTTTAAAATGATTTTGTTCACCTTGAATTAGCATAAAGGATTTGTTGGCTCAATCACATCTATTTCTGTTATGATTCAATTGATACAGTACGATTCTGTTTGTAAATAATAACCAGCTACATAATCGTGAGATTCTGTTAGCTAGTTATCAAAATTCGAATTTGTTGATTTTACAATTAACATGCAATCTAATATCATGTATTCTTGTGCATTGACAGGTACACACAAATTTTAAAGGGAGATTGGATTGATTGTGGCATCTTTGAACATGCTTTTTTTGTACATTAGTTTTGGATTGGGCTGTTAGTTTTAGATAGGAACAGGAATTTGGGATATTGTATTCCCATAATTCTTGCAACAGCTTTGATAATTTCCACAATAATGTTTTGATCCTGTGGCCTTTTTATATGTATCATTTTTGTAAACCAGGACCATCACTGTTGGGAGAATAGAAACTATGGACTTATCATTATACAGACTCGAATGAAAGTGGATTTTTTGTACGGTTGTAGCTTCAATTTATCTTACTTTTGTTCAAGTTTTTGTGCATTTCAATTTGTAATCAAATTATTGACTACTTTAGATATCAAGATTTGTTACAAGTTGATGTGATATGATTTAAGTATTGTCCATATTTGATGTATCTCATTTTATATTACAACAATTATCCTGTTTTAATTTGATGAACAGAAGGTTAACCTTCTTTGTTGAATGAGCAGTTATGTACAAATCTTTGCAGAGGGATTTATCTTGATGTGATTATTTGCAAAATATTAAATATGTTGTTGCTATATGTCTTGTTTGTTCTATCATTCGTATTCAAGAGTGTCACTGCTTCCTGTTTACGAGAATCTTTTGGAAGATGTGGTGCGGGTTTCCCCCATCAAACAGCTAAATCAAATATTGTGCACAGGACAAATAGGAAGTGCTACTACAGGTCAGTCTATTAATGCTATTTAATTAGTTTAGTCAATATATAAATTTCTTGTAATCTGAACACATCTCACCGTTCATTTCTATAGTTTAGATTTACAGTTAGGATTGTTATTTTATTGCTTAGCTTAGATAGTTGTCATTTTATTTCTTTCTCATAAAAATTATATAAAAAAAAAATAATAGCTTCGCTGTCGTAAGACAATTCACATATGATTTTACAGATTTCGATTAAAATTTGTATTTTGTAAATGATGTATATATAATCAAGATTTAATTGTATTGATAACTGAACATTTAATAAGTAGAATTATTGTTTTATAATATTAGTTAGTAAACTGTATATATAGTTTGATTTGTATATAGTTTTGCAGTAGTTGTTTTTTCACTTAGATTAGTTTCTTTAGCTTAGTTTTTCTTTCACTTTCCTAGAATTAGATCGGCTAACGGAGTCGCTAAACCCATCGAAGTGGATTCATCCAAACGACTTGGGTTATTTAGACAACCCCGGACATGATCCACCCCTCCAGTTGACGAGTGGTCAATTTCGCCCATCAAAAAAGGGTGCTAGAAGGAGGGCCTGACTGACAAGATGGCCTTGTAGGAGCCTTTATTTTAAATGTATTCAATTTCCCCCATGGCTCCCCAAATCACTGTGTTGGAACATGCTTTCAACTTCTCATTACTCGATGTTCCCAACGAGACAATCTCTCGCTTGTCCAAACTCACCTTTGATGGTGGAGGCAATATATCTGCTAAAAACCACCTTAACAAGTTTTGGTGCAAATGCATCAAACATGACATCTCAGATTTAGGATTTTTATGCAAACTGTTCGCTTTTACTTTTAGAGGCCATATCAAACATTGGTTTGAATCCTTTCCAGCATGTCACATTTTTGATTGGTTTCAATTTGTAGATGAGTTTCTAGATTCTTTTGAAATTTATGATTTCGATCAATTATGTGAAGAATTTGATACTTCGCTAATCAACGACGATTCATATTCAGAAGACTTTTTGACAAGAGTCTATCATATCCTCTGTAAATTTAATCTCGATGACATGTCATTTGCATTAAGTCTCTTTTGTGATGCTTGCATCCCTCCCATCCAGTCATATTCAAGCACGAATGAAGAACTAATTGCAAATCCTATCACTCAACTGCAAGAACAATTCTCTTCGCAAGAAGAGAAGAATCTTTCCGACAATGTTGAACAAGATAGGGAGGTAGAATCTATTGACCACGTTCTTATTGACAACCAAATTGGTTTTTCTTTTGAATCATTGTATTTTCAGTCTACGACCAGTATGGAAGAAGATTCATTTCTGGCTCAAGGTGAATATTCTCATTCTTTTAACTCATGCTCTAATCAACATTTGAAATTAGTCATTGAAGAACACTTAAGCGACGGAAATCGTCTTGAATGTTCTAGTACTCCTATGAAACTGATTAGAGAAGAAGATATGCAACTAGAAGAAGAAACTTTAAACCTTCATCTTCAAGATGCACTTTGTTCACAGAAAAGACTAGATGCTTGTCACATAAATTTTGAATTATCTATCACAAAAAAGACAAATCCAGATGATCATATCATGTTGAGGTATTCGTCACCAAAACAGAGTAAGAGTTTTAAACAAGGTTAACAGAAATCTCTTGAGAATACCATTGTTAATTCAAGAGATTATTTTCATGTGCTTATGTCTGATTCCTTTTATTCTTTATATCATGATCTCTTCCTAGACTCTATTGGACTTGACACCTTACCTACAACATCCTACTCTTTTCCGCCAAAATCATATCTTTTCAATATTCTAAATTTTGGTGAAATTAATTCCGAGCATAACATTGATAAAACCGGATTTGACACTTGTTCACTTTCATCACTCACATGGGAAAAGGACATGTTGCGAGATTATTTTACACAGTTTATTGTTGAAAAGGAAAATGCATTATATTTTATGGAGATCAAACATTCTACATTTCATATTCGTTCTTTGCTTAGCTTGAATCTTAATGTTTATACTCCACATTTTGAAATGATCAATCTCATCGAAGGAAACATTCAAACCAATGATCCAATTGATTGCACGAATCCTCCTATGATGAGTTTCCCATTAATATATTCATTTCATCAAATTCATGGTTTGCATCCCCATTTTTGTGACAGGATCTTAGGATGGCTTGAATATTCATATATAAAAAAATTTCATAATAAAGACAAAGTTGAGCTTGCTTTCTTTTTACGTAAGTATCTTGGAAGTAGGCGTGAAATATTCCTTTTAGATCCTCCATGTGAAGAAATTAATGAGTACTTAGAGAACTATCAGGAGGATGGGGAATTTCAGCCTTGGCTAATGGTTATTCAATTTCCTCGTAATCCTGACAAGTTTTTCAAACCTACTTACACTCGCCCATGCCATTATGACCCTTATCACGACAAGATTGTGCAATGGCTAGAGGATTCGTACAACAAGAATATCCAAGGAAATGGTAAGATCATTCTTACTTCATTTTTAGATGATTATTATGAAGGTAAGTGTGATATGTTTCTGTCATTTTTTGATATGTTACCATTCTTATTAGTAATGCTTGATCTTATTTCCATTGCAGGATTAGAGTTACTCTGATGGCTACATTGGAAACATGAATTCACGTAGTACTCTGATATTTTTAATAGTTAAGGTAGGTTTAGGAATAGGTTTTCTTTCAATTGTATTTCTCACTATTTCTCCTTGTAATAATGCAGTCATGAACGCAAGTGGGTGCACCACGAGAACCATAATACGGTTGTTGTCAGGGAAGTCCCCTTGATCCTTTTCTCTTTGCTTTTAGTTGAACATTTATTTTCAAAAACGCAGTATCGTCATGAAAATCTTAAATGGAAAGTAAAGAGATAAATAAATCTAAATCAACCCTGACCCAAGGTACCACAAGTAGGACTGATTTCCCATCAAACAAGATTTTCCTACTTTCTTTAAGTTTACCAAGGGATTTGTTGCATGAGGTTTTCAGATGCACCTCCTGTACATATTTTTTTGTTTGGATTTCTTTGCTTTCAAATTTTTCTTCGTTGGTGTATTTTGTTTCCATTTATGCTTATCAATCTTTCTTTTTGAAACACACATGCCTGCATCATGAACTGTTCGGACAAAGAGAACAAAAAAATTTCTCCTCTGAAATAACTGTTGAAGATTGTCTAAACATCAATTATGATATGAATATGAAGTTTACAGCCATGTTGAAGAAAGTTGGTTGCTTGAAAGACATTTCTTGATTTCAATCTGTAATTGAAGCTTTTCATGATCATCTATTTCTTCTTACGTTGTCCATGTTCCTTAAGAGAACAACTCAGAAGATGTATCCTTGCCTTCGAAGGTTGGTCTACCAATAAACCATATCTAGATCTAAATGAAGGACAATTAAAGAATTCTCTCAAGGTCTGTAATTTATTAAAATATGTCCAAAATATCACAATTTTTAGCGTCACCCTGCTCGATTAAATATCTTTAAAAAACCAAACAAATCATTAAAGAGCTGTGGGAAGTGCTTGTAAACCCACCGGGATACTGAACAGGTCTGTTGGCAGCAGGTAAATGCATGCATTATGCCAAGACAACTTCGTCGGGGTATTGAACAGGCCCGCTGGTAGCGAAGTAATGTCGGGTATATGAAAATTCTTAGATTTGTAAACTTTTGACCTTAAATGTCCTTCATACTGATCTGGAACTTCCTGGCAGGATACAGATATCAGAGTGGGTTAAATGGAAACCCTGTCGAGGCTATGGACGCCTGCTGGAAGCAGTGTCTTTGTCAACAATATTGGAGATTTTATGCTTAATATCGTGACTCACTTTCGTTTAGATTGTCATCATTTTTCATCTTTTAAATAAAAAGCAATCTGAAACTGGAATTTTTTACGATTGATGATGATGTTCAAATAGTTTTCTGGTTGTTTTCAAGTTGGGGTTTTTCTCATTATCCTAATCTGGACTTTGTCGTTTGGCAGAGATAACTGCTTCTACCAGTGTGTCCCCATTGTTGGTAGCCATTTTCATTTCTATCTTTTTTACAAGCTGCCTACACAAGGGTTTTGACCCCTCAATACTCATCACAATTTTTTTAAATAAACGACACCATTATCTTTCGCAGACCTATTTTTCGTTTTCATTCTCATGACTGCAAGTGTGAAAACCTACAGTTGGGATACATGTTGATGGCATTAGAATGATCTTTTGGATTGTTATGAACCTATTTGTTTATGTGGTCATAACTCTTTTTACCTCCAACTCACCACTGCTTACACATTTACCAAAACACCAAACCACCACTCACTTTGCATTTGAATTTTGTTAATATGGTTTCGATTTATAAGTTCGTTGATGCAATGGTTATTTGATATTTTGGTGTCTTTGACCAAATCGTTGATGCCATGGTTTTATTGAACACATTAATTTTGGGATCAATTCATTGGTGCAATGTTCGACGTATTGGTTTCTTTTAAATCATATAAATGCCATTGTTTATTTAACATTTAGATCAAGTATTGGTTATGTATGTCATAGTTTTCAATGGTTATTTGATATGTTGTTTACAATGCTTTTGATATACACCATTGTGATTTGAATGAAACTCTTTACCAAGGCGTCGTCGATTGTACAATTGACATGATAGTTTTGTATGGTCCCAAACTACTACACCACCCTTGCACACATAAGCATTAGCGTTCTGCCTTGCATTTCGGGCTGCCTCTGCTTGTTTTGGGGAAGCTGCGGGAAAATGGTGTTGTGTCTACCCTGTCAAACCCTCTCGCCGATTACCCCGTTGATTTTGTGTTGCTAGTCATGGCCCCTATAGTGAAAAATGAACCCCATGGTGTCCAGACTCTGTTATTGTTTGATAGTGCCAGAGAAGACCGCTTAGGCTAACCTCGTAATTGCCTCCCAGAGACATGTTTTTGCATGAGCGTTTTTGAGCAAACAGTTTTGAATTAGATCAAACCCTTGAAAACCCAGAACCAAAATTATCCCCGTTACCTTCTATGTGGGCGATTTCCTTAGCAATTGGGTTATTACATCGATATAGCTCATCCTTTAGAGTTCAAATATCAGGTTTTCTCCATGGCTAAAAGGTGCGTTTTGGTCTGTTTTCATTTGCTGAAATGTTTATTACTTCTCTAGGTCTATGCCTCAGAACCCCTCTCACTCATCCTGCCATTCCCCCTCCTACACTCTTGCCTCCTATTGAACCCTTGATCAATCCAAATATTTTCAAGTAACCTGTCAACAAGCTCTATTGTCTTTAAAAATGTGGAGGCAACCACTGCCATTACCAATTCAAAAATATCTTGACCAAATCGAATCCCTGAAACCGAGGTATGGTATTTCAAGCTTGATTTTAAAATGATTTTGTTCTCTTTTAATTAGAATAAAGGATTTGTTGGCTCAATCAAATCTATTTCTGTTATGATTGAATTGATACAATACGATTATGTTGGTAAATAATAACCAACTACAGAATCGTGAGATTCTGTTAGCTAGTTATCAAAATTCGAATTTGTTGATTTTACAATTAACATGCAATCTAATATCATGTATTCTTGTGCATTGAAAGGTACACACAAATTTTAAAGGGAGATTGGATCAATTGTGGCATCTTTGAACATGCTTTTTCTGTACACTAGTTTTGGACTGGGCTGTTAGTTTTAGATAGGAACAGGAATTTGGGAGATTGTATTCACATAATTCTTGCAACAACTTTGATAATTTCCACAGGAATGTTTTGATCCTGTGGCCTTTTTATATGTATCATTTTTGTAAACCAGGACCATCATTGTTGGGAGAACAGAAAATATGGACTTATGATTATACAAACTCGAATGAAAGTGGATTTTTTGTACGGCTGTAGCTTCAATTTATCTTACTTTTGTTCAAGTTTTTGTGCATTTCAATTTGTAATCAAATTATTGACTACTTTAGATATCAAGATTTGTTACAGGTTGATGCAATATGATTTAATTATTGTCCATATTTGATGTATCTCATTTTATATTACAACAATTATCCTATTTTAATTTTATGAACAGAAGGTTAACCTTCTTTGTTGAATGAGCAGTTATGTACAAATCTTTGCAGAGGGATTTATCTTGATGTGATTATTTGTAAAATATAAAATTGTTGTGGCTATATGTCTTGTTTGTTCTGTCATTCGTATTCAAGAGTGTCACTACTTCCTGTTTACGAGAAGATTTTGGAATATCTGGTGTGGGTTTCCCCCATCAAACAGCTAAATCAAATACTGTGCACAGGACAAATAGGAAGTGCTACTACAGGTCAGTCTGTTAATGCTATTTAATTATTTTAGTTAATATATACATTTCTTGTAATCTGAACACATCTCACTGTTCATTTCTATAGTTTAGATTTACAGTTAGGATTGTTATTTTATTTCTTAGCTTAGATAGTTTTCATTTTATTTCTTTCTCGTAAAAATTATAAAAATAAAAAATAATAGCTTCACTGTCGTAAGACAATTCACATATGATTTTACAGATTTCGATTAAAATTTGTATTTTGTAAATGATGTATATATAATAAAGATTTAATTGTATTGATAACTAAACATTTAATAAGTAGAATTATTGTTTTATAATATTAGTTAGTAAACTGTATATATAGTTTGATTTGTATATAGTTTTGCAGTAGTTGTTTTTTCACTTAGATTAGTTTCTTTAGCTTAGTTTTTCTTTCACTTTCCTAGGACTTAGATCAGCTAATGAAGCCACCGAACCCATTGGAGTGGATTAATCCAAACGGCTTGGGTTATTTAGACAACCCTGGACCGGATCCACCCCTCTAGTTGATGAGCGGTCAATTTCGCCCGTCAACAAATGGTTAAAAATTAACGATTGTTGTTCATTTGAAAGGAACAACTGTTGTTCCTTCATGTGATTGTTTTTCATTTAAAAGGAACAATTATTGTTCCTTCACGCGATTACTGCTCAATTGAAAGGAAGAACTGCTATCCCTTCTCGTGACTATTTTTCCTTATTGTGACTGTTTTTCCTTCGCATGATTGATGTTCATTTAAAAGGAACAATTGTTGTTCCTTTGCACGATTGTTGTTCATTTGAAAGGAACAATTGTTGTTCCTTTGCGCGATTAATGCTCAATTGAAAGGAACAACTACTATCCCTTCTCGTGACTATTGTTCCTTCTCGTGAATATTGTTCCTTCTCATAACTTGTTGTTCCTTTAAAATAAATAGCTATTGTTTTTCCTGTGTTCTTCCTTATTGTCATTTGTTTCTGTCATTGTTGTTCAAACACTAGCTATTCCTTTGGGGTATGCCTTTCATCAAATAATTTTCACCAGCACTATTTTTAACTGTCATCACAACGATCTATCATTATTTTGTGGATTATCTCCCATACCTTGTCAAATTGTTTTTGGATTAATCTCTTTGAAATATCTTAAACCTTGTTCATAATCATTCACCACCATAATTTGTTTCTTTTTCCTATATACATACAAATATACCTGAAGGATATTTTTCCTTCATATTATAAAGAGTCTTAAGCACACTTTTACTTGGAATATTTACACTTCCTTACACCATACCTTACTCTTAAGGAGTAGATGACCCTCCCTTAATACACTTCTAAAATCAAAAGGAATAAAGATAAGTAATAAAATATTTCCACAAAGAATAGGGGGTCTCATCACGAGACAACATACCACGATCATAGGATACTAACCTAAGTGACATTCCCACTATGGCTACCACACCAGGGAAATGGCCTTTGACATTTTTTATTTTTGTCAAAGGACAAGAGGTCTCATCATGAGTTGGCTTGTTCACTTAAGTTACAATCTAGTGAGTGGCATTATCATCATCTGGCTACCAAACCAGGATAATGGTATTTTTTGGGAAAAGACCTTCAACTATTTATTAAGGATACTGGATCATCTATGGGTTAAAAGGCAACCCTGTCGAGGCTATGGACGCCTGCTGGTATGGAAGTTTATCTCAAAAACACCAATTTTTTGTGTACCTCTAGATTTCCTTTACTCAAATCATAAGGATATCATAAGAGTTATACTCAATAACTTGGGAAAAGTAACAATATTATGATGTGTGGAATATTATTTTTTTAATGAACAGATTTAATTTATTTTTGGTTTGTTTATATATAAACATTTTTGAGCATTGGTATAATAAATTCAAAATTCCCATGAAAGAGGACTATCATTTAATGCTTTCCGATTTAAAGTGATTTTTGAAAATTATACATGATTAGTTCCCATCGGCAGTGGCAACACAATTATTACCTCTCACTGGAAATACCTACACTCATTACATTCACCTACGCTGACGGTCGAGGATGACCTATACATTAATGAGGGGAGTGGATGCTCGACATGATTTCCGATAAGATGTAATGATTGTAATAAATGGAAAACCCACATTCTTATACATTTGTTGTTCACCGATATTTTCTATTTTTGTCAATTATTCCTCCAAGCTGGTCTAACCAAATTTGCAACTAGGAATGATAGGCATTCTTATTTTCTCACAGAGATATGGGTGGCCAAAGCGTGCGTAGGGAGACAACCTTACTACAGGTAACAGAGAAGTCAAGATAAATCCTACATCACTTAGGGTGGATGGATTACTTCAACTGTTTGCAAGGGTCTGATACAAACATCATGCTTGAATTCTTTTAGAATTTGCAGGGAGAAATCTCCATAGTTCGGGACATACAAATTCTAGTTATTGCAGAAATCATAGCAGAGGTTACATGTCTCCCTAACATGGGAATTCAATGGACAATAAGATATACAACGCTCAAGGAAGCTGTAGAATCTTTCGTAGACCCTGGAGAACAATTCGAAAAAAAGGGAAAGGGACTTAACCCCAACACCCTCAGTCAACCATGGAAAGAAATGGCAGGGGTAATTCATAGGTAGATCACCTGGGATGGATGATACGATGTAATTCAAACACACCACCTCAAATTGCTAGCGACACTCAAACAAAGGTTAGTAATCAATCTACCTTTATTCATAAATTCCATGTTACATGAGGTTTCCTTAAGAACACAGAAGTCTATTGGGGCCAATAAATTCCATGTTACTTGGGATAATCTTATTGGGGCCAATAAACCTCTACAACTGGAACAACCCGAATTATGTCATGAAAACCCATTACAGGAAACTGAAGAGATATAAGGAGAGGAGGCCACTACCCAAATAGAAGTTTTGCCTCCTCAACTCGAAGTTGAGGCAGATCCTTTTCAAATGACAGAGGTTTATACTTCACGGACATACGCTCAGACCTCACAGACAAAGGCTCAAACCCCACAAGAAGGGCCACTAACTAGAAAGAGAAAAAGATAAATAGATTCTCCTAAAACCCCCTTTGAGAGAACGAGGAGAAACATACAAACAAGAAACCCTGAATAAATTTAGAACACAGCAAAGGAACCCTTACAGGAAAATGACCAGGGTATTGAGCATATAGAACAAACTTCATTGGGAGATAGTCAAGAAGACACCCAACTAGCATCATAGCATATGACATAAAAATGCTTGAAAAGCTATGAAGAAGAAATAGCTCAGGTTTTAGGGAGCCTAGGAGCCTCAATTGACAGAGATAAATCAAAAGGATATCAAGAACGAGCCTCTTCTTCAAATCCTGCTGAAAATTTCCCTGATATCAAAATGTCATTTCCTAAGGACACAACATATGCAGAACCGCATCATGAGGAAATAATACCTCTTGAACAGACATATCACTTGGAAGGAACAGAAGAACAACTACCTGCTGATGAGAATAAAGAAGACCTTCCAACTCCTCACAAACAGAAAGCAGGAAAAAGCCATAACAAAATTAGAAAGATGAAAAAGGAGAACAAATTGTTAAAGAGAAAGGTTAAAAATGTTGAAGCATTAAAACTAAAGGTTGGAAAACTCAGATGAATTATTAAAGAATTGAGGAAGAAGTTAGAACAAGAATATAAGGCCCACCAAAGAAAGAAAAACAAAAATTCTAGAGTGTAGGGGAGAAACCCTCTTCCTAAAAGAACAATCACTACAAACTCTATGGGAACACAGACAGACCCTGAAGAGATAACAATAGAGGATGCAACATATCAGAATGAGGAGGAAATTCCTTCAGAAACTATTGATGTTGAGGTACAAAAAGATACCCTAGTCTTAGAGTAAATACCTCAATCCCTCGAACAAGACTCCACCATTAGGATATTTGAGGAAGAATTGATACACTCCCAACAGAGCTTGAATCAAAGTAGTAATGAATTGACAACTATGGCAGAACATCTAGCATTCCAATATCAGGAATAGAATTTCATCATTGATAGACTGGAAACAGAGCTTATACAAGCTCAACAAGCATTAACTCAATCTAGATATGAGATGGGAACTATAGAAGAATATCGGGCAACTCAGTCTCCGGAACATGATGCTGTTATTGATAGGCTAAAGGTTGATATGGTACAATCTCAACAAGCCTTAACTCAATCCAAAGAAGAAATGATCACTAGGAATAGATATCAAAAGGTTTTTATACAACTAAAGGATATGTCAGCAACAAAAAGTGAAACATATGTTGAGCTCACCAAAGCCCAAGAAAAGGTTAAGAAAATGCAAAGTCAATTTGAAAAAGATTTGGAGAAAATCAAGGAGATTTGTGATGTTTACTCTAATGCAATCAATTGTAGAGCGTCTGCCACCAATTATACCCTATTCTTGCTAGAACGTTACCTGTTGTTAAGGTTAAAATCCATCAGAGTAGGTAAGTCGATTACATTTTCCACTGTCCCTGAGTTCATTTCATGTTTTAGAGAGTAGGAAGAGAAGGTGCAGTATTTTCTATGTGAATTATACTTCCATAATTTCATTTTGGAAGATGAAAGGAAAAATAACCTTGGTCCCTTTATTGGAGACATTCAGTTCCATCCATTCTTGTCCTTTACTAAAAACCAAGTTAGATGAGGCAAGGCCCACAAGAATTTTATAAAGAGGGAAACAGGGTTAGATCTTTGGATCAGAGGAGAACCTCTCATTTCCTTTCCAACCATTATGCAACATATAACCTTTATGGAAAAGGGGGGGGATCAGAGATTCTTTAGCCCCCATCCATAGACAGGTTATTCATTTAGGCATCATATACTTTAGAGAACTCAAAAAAGAATCCCTTGCTTCTTCTAAGATGAGATGGGATGCATCCTCCAATGAAGTCAAAATTAGGGAGCCCTTCAGGTTCAAGAATTTCTTTGCAGCTACCTACATAGTAGAAAGGTATTTTAGATTGCTCCTAGAGGGAGGACCTACTTGGATTGGATGCAGGTATAATCCCCCTATCCTCTGGTTTCCTCCATAAAGTTACCAAAAGGATTATCAAATTAACAAGAAAAGGGAGGATGTTTCTTTTGAAGATCTAAAAAGAAGTAATGGGTTCAGGATACCTGGTGAACCAACTTTCCCTCCTTACAACATCACTGCTTTACATGTAAGATCTCATCTTGCATGAGGAAATGCAAGAAGGTAAGCCAGGGGGTATTTTGGGTTATGAAAAAGGTACAAATATCCTCCTTATTCATACAGTTTGTGATACAATATTGAGTGACTTTTATGTTAATTAGGGATAAATAAAATGAAAAATGATTAATATGTCTTCTAGCAATATTACTGAAGTCATGATGAATGAATTTTAAATACGGTTGGAATTGTTTGATTTTTTTACAGGATTGGTTAAATATTGCCAAAACCTAAATAGCAAAGGATATCTTGAAGATGCATGAGCCATTGAGGGTTGAGGAATTTTGGCGCAAAAGAAGTTTTAAAGATGATTCGGTTTTATATATTGTAAATTTATAATAAGTAAAGAAATCCTAAGGATATTTCGATCCTCAGGATGGCTTGATTTACTCACATTATTGTATATATAGAGGATAATAGATCCTAAAAGAAAATCTAAGAAATATGTTCAAGTATTTAGACTTAGAGTTACTCTGCACAAGCCATTTTTGTGAATGATGTACCAACTATGAAGTTAATAAAAGATCCGATCATTTTCACCATTTCTATATACTGATTTTCTCATAGTAGTGCTTCTAAGGACTAAGGGCCCAGTCTAAAGGAGCTATTGTTTCAGCTGTAATTGTATCAGTTGGATTTTTATTTTACGATTCAATTCCCTTTCATAATAGTTAAGACGAATGCATAAGTGTTTTAATGATTCCATACGGTTTGCATACAAAAGATAGATATCTCTCGAGTGTTAATGATTGTTGATTCCAATTTCCATTACTGTTGTTTTCTACTTGACATTTCCTCACGTTTTCATATGCATTGTTTCTTTTACTTAAGATTCACATTAGTTGTTCCTTTCGAATAGGTTACAATTGTTGTTCCTTTCAGTTAAAGTTACAATTATTGGCCCTTTCCATTCAGTTATGATTGTTGTTCCTTACGATTAGATTACAATTGCAGTTTCTTTCTATTAGAATAGTTCACTATTTCCTTTCCAGCAATTCAACTCCTAGTTAATAGTCAATTATGCAAGTCTTTACTCAAATTCAATCATTTCTTTTCAGTTAAATGAATTTAGCTGGTTAGATAGTTCCCTTTCATTCACAGCATGTTAGCAATTAGATTTCAATTCTGTTAGATAAGATCTTAATGTTAGAATCTTTAAATGAACATTTGAGGAACTTGATTGTGGATAAACTCAGGTTTTCTTTAACTACACGATTTTATCCTCTACAAGCTATCTGCATAGACTTTGCTGATGTTCTTGAGAGAAAAAATGAATCCTCGGGTTGATAAATTAATGTTAAAACTAAGGCTCTTTTAGGACATCTTTAGGCCCCAACACCAGGATCCTCATCCTACAATCTAACCCTCAAGGTCTAGTTACTATGCCCTCCCCCATCTCAACAACTTAGAAAAAGGTATAGGATTATGGTCATGCTATAGACTTGTTACTCTACCTCACTTGAGTAACCTCCCTCGAAAACAACAACCCCCCTAGACCTCCTAGGTGTCTATTTATATCTATTCTTGGCTCATCAACCATTACATTCTCTTACCAAAACCCTAACCTAGTTAAGTATTCCTGTGTGTTTTCCTTGTGTTATTTCCTCCTCTTCGTGCGCTTTTTACTTTTGTCCACTACTTTTCCTACCAGTTGTCTTTCTTTCCCTTCTTTTTACATGCTCACCTCACATGCTTTTATGCCAACTGTCTTTCCTCCACATCGTGCCTTTTGCCCAAAATGGGCATGTGCCCAACATGCCCCCAACATTGACATCATGAATCATCTTGAGGCACTACTTGACTTATGAAAATATCATTACTTGATTCCTTCTTTAGATACTCCCTGCTACAGTACGTCATACATTTTAATTATCTACTGGCACTATTGTTGATCTTGACTACTCTTTTCAGCCATAGTGGTGAACACCTTTTCTTTGATAAGAGTCTGTAACATCTCTCCTTCCTTGGATCTGATATTCTCAATGCTCTTCTTTGCTGCATCACTCTCCATGAACAACTGCTCTGCCTTTTCTTGCAGGGGATCCAACAATGCTTGTCTTACTTTCTTTTTCACTTGCAACGCTTTCTCTTCCAACTCTAGAGCCTTCAATTCAGTGGAATCATTTATTTTTTCCGGCAGTGACACCGTTTTCTATCCCTACTTCATTTCTTCCATTGTTGCGTGGAGTTTATTTTCCTTCTCTTGGAGTGCTTGGAGGCTCCCATCCTCTAGGAGGTGAGTACACAGTTGCACTCTCTTCTCTAGCAGTTCAGTGGATGTATTTATGCTTTGGCCAATGTCCTCTGTAGATTTTGTTTCCTCCTATTCTCTTTGTAGTCTGACTTTTGGGGTGTTATAACCCTAAATTGCACCAGTCATGCATACCTAGCATCATGCCATATTACTTGCTATTTTTGCCAAGCCATCATTTGACATCTCTTATGAAAAACCATTTCTTTGAATATGTACGTGCCCTGCACCACAACGACCCATTTACATATGCTAGCTGCACCATTACATCCCACGTACACTCACAAGAAGCACAAAAAATAAAAATTGCAAAGGGATACAGGTTTTCGGGCCATTACCTAACCATTTGACCGCCCATAGCCAATCAACCCAACCGTTACTATCTTTTTGGCCTATAAAAATAAGGTGTTGGGGTCCCATTCCAAGAGGAAGCAGAAGGGAAAGGAAACTCTGCCCATTTCAATATACCCCCTTTGCCCCAATATTTTGCAACCACATTGTGAGTTTGAGCCATAATTCCATGTTTCAACCGCTTTCTCCTCCATTGAAAATCCTTTCCATTTCCCTAAAGAGAACATAAGAGGAAACGAATATGTGGAAGCAGTTGGTGCATTGGTGAATAGGAGCCCAGGACCGAGTTCAAGGAGGAGTCATTGGTCTCATATTGTAACCGACTTTGTGAGATTAATATAAAGAAATAATTTTTTCGTCCCGTTAAATGATGTCTTCAATATTCATGATTTATTTACATTTTGGTTATGATATCTAACTCACTAATCCATATGTAGAATGCATGCTTGTAGTTTCTTGTTTGTCTTTTGGTGAATGCAGGTTTTCCTTGGGAGGAGATCTGCAGTCGAGAAACAACTGAGTGCAAAGGGATCGACACTAGACGTGGAGTTTAAGGTATGCCTATCGGATCCCTATACTTTGTCTTTTATGTATGATTGTGGGGTAATGTCGGGATAGTTGTTAAAAGTAGGAGACTTTAGATGGTTAGCTATGCCTACACTTTAGAACCCTGGTGTAGTCTGTAGGGGGGTTTTCCCGCTAATAGAAGAATTAGCCACCATACTGGGGAAACCTCTAGGGTTTTTAGGGGATATTCTTTTTGGGTGTTTTAATTGGTTTAATTTCCTTTTTTTATTTTTTGTAAGTGTCTGAGTCATTAAGGGATTATGGTCTTCCATACCAGTATTTCCTGCCTTGACAACTTGACTGTTGTTTTCAATTTTTAGAATGTTACATAGGTGTACTTGACCTGTATTGGGTATGAATGCATACATACACACCCTACCTTTAGACAACCTACGTACATACACAGGTTGTTGAAGTGTTAGTACCATGCCTATGTTGAGAAAATATTTTTTAAAGAAGAGGAAATCATTCTCTTCCCTGTCAGAAGACATAGTTCTTAGGGGTTTTCTTTATCTAGTCTTGGTCTCTATTATAACAGTTTGTAGCCTAGGTTCGACGTCAGTTTGTTTTTCTTTAAAAAAAAAAAAAGTATTTCATGTGTTTCCTAGCTTTTTAAACTTATTTTTAGCTTGAAATTTTAAGAAAAATGAGTTGCATTTAAAAAAAAAAATTCCCCCTCATGGTCGGGGGGGCCATGAATCATGCATTCATCAGTTTCTTTTAGAATCTTTTGTTACTTTTTCTTTGATTGGAATAAAATAAAATAAAAACTTAGCTTGTTAGGTCTCTTTCTTTCTGGGCATCTGCTTTGCATTATTATTTGAAAAAGAAAAAGAAATTAGCATAGTGTTGTATTTTTTTCTCATCTTAAAAGCATTTCAAAAGAAAATAAGAACGATAATACTTCTTTTATAGTGTTCTTATAAGTTTCATTTTTTCACAAGAGTCTTAAAAACATCAGTTGCACTACTGCACCCCTCTCGAGTAAATCAAGATTTAAAAAGAACGATTAATCTAAAATTAACAAGAATTTTTCTGTTTGTAGGGTCAACCAACTAGTTTAGGGTTAGGGCCTTGAATTAGGTTTGAGAGGAAACTATTTAAGGCCATTAAAAAAAACATCAGAGTCTAAGTTAGGGAGTGTTAAATTGCAGTAACTTGGAAACTATCTGGGACCCACCTCTAAAATAGGAGCTAAACACGAGGTCGTGTGTGGAAAGGTAGCGCAGATAACCCCTCCAAAACCAGACCAATCGTAGCAGAGGAATGCATATAAAGGACTTGTCTTGTGATTAAGTTGATCGCATTTGCCACAGAGTTTCATGGCTCTCGAATCTGTTTGAGGTCCTCAGTCATCTTCCAGAACACTTTCTTTCAATACCCTCAATAGGTTTTGGGCTTGATACCCTTCTCATTGCGGTCCACCCGATTGTCGACTGTACCCGCTTGGTAGTTGTTCACAAGATGGAAACCTAGTTGCCTAAACATCAGAGACTTACATAGGTGACTGTGTGTTATAGGATAAATCCGTAAGTGCGGACACAAAACGATCTCCCTAGATCCACCTGGATCTAGAACAAAGAAAAACATAATAGGACTCTTTCCTTAAGTTTTAAATATTGAATTTACTAAGAGGCAAGAATCATGGACATACCTTATGATCACTTCCTATAGTCTTTGTTGCTCCCACTTCACTCTAGTTCTCTTGTGTAGTCAAGATCAAAACAACACAAACCAACCAAAGTGATAGCGATAGCATAAACTCAATATAAACCTATGTATGTGATCAAGGAATCATACAATAAAACACAACAAGCTTTATAGTAA
>SNQJ01S0007223.1:417520-439428 GCA_010110895.2 Picea sitchensis | reverse complement strand
CAAGATTTATAGGAAAGAATCATATTACTGTATCATATTAAATATGAAAGAGAGATTACAACCATGTCCTTGATGTCGTAAGGTCCCTTCCAACTGTCCTTCGTTCCCCACACACTTCTTGCTCCAAGGATTCTGAAACCATAGATCTGATAGCTACTCAAAATCTATCTTGACAAAGCAAATCTCAAAGCTACTCCAACCAAGCCAAAGCTAACAAGCTCAAGAACCAACAAAGCTAACCCAAGCTCAAGCTCATCGAAGCTAACAAAAGCTAACTTTCTCCATGAGAACTCCTCTCCTTTTATAAGTTGAAGAAGATAAGGTGAGGAGGTTAGGATGATCCCACTAAATCATGAAAGCGAGTAAGATCCAAACCATTTGGATGCCACCTCACCATAGAAGCTTCTCCTTCTAGAAGATTCGCGAAAACGCTCATTTTTCCCACGTGCTAGAATTCTCGCACCCTAGATCTAGAGAAACCTGCGAACACCTCGCACCCTGGCTATAGTGCAACCTGCAAGAATGGGTCATTCTCGCACCCTGCCTATATAGAAACCTACAAACTTCCCTTTTTATAAGGTTTTTACATAGGAAAAAGCAATTTCTTTTCTCAGGAGAAGTTCTTCTCCCTTCTCTCTTTAGGAACTCAGGCCAGTGACCCCTCTGAAGGCAACAGATAGGTTTACATCATTAACGATCATAGGGATGACGAAAATAATGTGTAACACTGTGGGGGTATATCGAGGTACCTAGAACAAACATCAAGCCATGCCTTGCATATTATACCTGGAGGGTGCTTCTATATTAGAGTTTCACTTGCACTACTAAGTTACTCTAGTGTTGGTTGGTCTAACTGTTCTTCCAACTAGTTAGTCGTTTGCTTGATTTTCCTTTAAAAAAATTTAGCGTGTTCTCTATGCTCCCTAGTTTTCCAAAGTGAGTTATTCAGTCTTTTCTTTGGGTCTCTAACCTAGGGTGGTAGACTTCCCACTCCATTGGTTGTGAGGAATTTTCAATCTTCCGCTTAGAAACGTGGAGCCACCTCTTTATAGGAGTTGTTTTGATAACACTGGTTCTTCAGAGTCAGTGTGTGGTACTTTTACGGACTTGAAAGATCCCGCAAGGGGAGAAACTGTGCATAAGATATTCATGGATAAATTTCCTGACAATACCAACCAAGGAACCCCTTCACAAGGGGATTCTTTTTCTTTTCCTTTCTTTGGCAACATTGGTGTCCCTTTGATGGCCACTTTGTACATTCATGAGTTGAATGCGGGATTACCGGTTTTGTTGGGTACCATTCCAAATGTCCCAAATGCTATTGATTCTTCCCATTTAAGCACTTTATTTCACGGGCACAATGTTGATGTTCCTTAATCAAGAAAGTCTTCTCCTCCTCCTTCTCCCGCCTCTGCTGAAAGTATAGTTACTAGTAACCGAAAGTCTAAATGAAGTATAAAGAGGAAGAATAGGAAGAATAAATTGCCAACCTCTACGAGTCATGTTGGAGATAGGTGTTCAACCTATACAACTCATGTTGAATACCAACACCTAGCCTTTGCAAGTCATGTTGGGGGAACAATTCCAGTCCCTGCTAGTCATACTAGCAATAGGTCTATAGCCTCTGCGAGTCATGTTATCGACCCATCGCTAACCTCTCCTATTCATGTTGCAGTTGTGAAAACAATCTCTCTTATTCATGTTGGGGGCATTGACTCTATTGAGAAACCTAGATGGATAGGACATAAGCCTAAGTTCCCTTGTAAGCTTTGCAAGGGAGATCACGTTACTCATTTGTGCCCTGGCATCCGAGAGGTACAAAGATTGTGGTCCCTGTCTGCAAGATCTTCTGATTCTGAGTCTTTCGAAGTTTCCTCACAGTTTATTTAGCTAGTGGTTGAGAAATCAGTCATGCTTATGCAATCATTAGCTAATCCTACTCTTGTAATGAACCCCAAATTTCTCATCATAAAGAAAAATAAAAAATTGTTAGGATCATCATTAATTTTTCCTTCTTTCCTAAAGTTTACTTGGTGATACTATATTGTGGATTAACATTACTTCTTCTTTATGCATTTTATGTGCACCATAACTTTACCAAGTGGACAAGAATTCTAACTACTTCTTATTCTTCAAGGGTGGTCATTTGAACACCCAAGTGAATGTCACCATACATAACTTGGTTATCCACCATAGAGTAAACATTCAATATCCCCAAGTCATTAAGTATATAGTATGAAACTACCACTGTATAAGTTTGATACCAAATGTGAACTAAATAATTTATGTATAAGTGAACATACACTAAGGGGTATCCACTTGTCCTTCGCAAGTTATATATATAATAATAAAGACAAGAAATAAATAATTTTATCCCTTCATCAACATTAATGGAATTTAATCCCAAACTTATAGGTGGAATGGATTCTATCCATCTAATACATGATAGAGAGGTAGTTGAACTGACGGGTAGGGAACTTGTTAATTCCACGCATTAGACTTAGACTAGAACTAACACTGGCATGAGGGTTAGCAAACTAGAGAAGAGTATGGTGCCCTAACTAGCCTGAACTTATCGTTATAGGTTTGAGTTGGATGGTATGCAGTTGTCATGGTGTAATGAGCCCTGCACAATGACATTTATGGTAGTTTGTCACATTTTCCTTGGGACGATCGTTGGTTCAATGGTTTCCTATCGATAGTTTTCCACGATGCCCTAGTCACATGGTTGGGTACGATATCTGCATTAATCCCATCAACTCAACTTACAGGGACTTCCCTAGGGTCTATTATACATTTTATCTTCTTGGATATGTGTAATTTTCCCCTCCTCTGTTCACTATGACACCATGGTTCATTTTTTCGTAGATGCATAGTCCAATGTTTTGGTGGAGTCAACTTACTCAGATAATGAAGGATTTCAAGTCGATTCCTTCCAAAAGGTAAGGCTCCTCTAGATGTAACAAATATAAAATATCGTTTCTTCGACAAGATGGGTTGTGTGTATTACATCTCCTGGAACAAACTGTTAGAGTGCTTGACCTGTTTTCCCTGTGGTCGTAATAGGATTATTTTTCCTTGGTAAAGATTGTCCATCTGGTAGTGTTTGTCATTTACCTATAGATTTAACCTATTCTTCATACTATTGTTACTTGCTCTTGGTTCTTCAACCTTATCGATTTGAGACAAAATATAGTTCATGCTTGCATCCCTCAAAGGCTCTATCACTCGGTAAAGTCTCATAAAAATTCATGGTTATATTTTACAACTCTATGGATTTCTCGGGTCTTCTATCTTGAGTGGTAACGATTTTTTCCCCAACTATGAAAAGGAGGTTTCTGTCAGAGTTCCTATGTCTTTCGGTCTTGTCTTTTTGACATGGATTCTCCAATAGGGTAACCGTAATGTTAAGGATATCTAGCTCTGTTAATTTAGTGCAAATTGTATCATGTTCTTCATCATTTGTTTGGTTTTGACCTATGGCATTTGGATGAAGAATTTCATTGTCTCTGGTTTGTGATGGTTTGGAGTTTTAATCTTCTCTTTTGTTAAGTCATACCCAGGGAATACAATTCATTTAAGTTTTTTTTTCATTCAAGAAGGTTTTGAATATAATTGGTAATGGACTTATGCCCCGTTCCATGTCCCGACATACGAGTCTGTATTCTCGAGTTTACGCTGTGCATCCTTCCTCATAATATTTGATTTCTGTAAAATTAATTTGCTTTTGATGTTTTTGTCGCTTCCTTTTCATTAATATGGATTTCGAAACTAATGATGGGCCCCTTTTGACTATGAGGGTACCCATCAGGCAGTCTTTGGCCTCTCCACCACTCTCGGGATCGTGGTTAACATTTCATAAGGATGCAAGGAGGGATAACAACTCTTAATGTAGGCCCAAGCTAAGTAATAATTCGCACTCTCTTACCTTACTTTCTGGTTATGTTAATTTACCCTAGTAATTTGATTTATACTCAGCATACAGATCTTATCATTAAAATGCTAATCGAAAATATCATTATTCATTTTGCAGGGTTGGAGCGTACGAGAATCCTCAAATCTTGTATCCTACAAATACAAAAGGTATTCGAGTTCCTAGATTTCAGTACTCTCAGGGTTGTACCACTCTAGGTTCTGACTAATGAAGTAACAGTTCTGATTTAGGATATCATTGTTATGGGAGTTTGTTGTCGTATTCCTATAGAGACTAATTAGGAATACTCTTAAAGGTTGCAAATATATTTCATTGCTATGAGGTTTAAACACAGTCCTTCGTATTGAGTTGTATGCGCCTATGACTACTGGCCTTATTTCAATATATAAGGTTTTCCTATCGTGACACAATAATTTTCTTTTCTCGTTCACTTGTAATGGATAGTATTTGTAAAGTAATCAAAGTTGATAATGATTTAATATAGGCATAGAGTGATTCAGATTTTCTGTTCTTTGTCTTTAAGATGTGGATTTAGAAATACTGTTATGAAAGAATTACTTTCTAGTTATGCATTTTATTGTATCGGACTACTCAATTCTTTAGGTAGTCATTGACTGTTTGAAAGTGAAGATAAAATTCTGAAGCGGGTCTGGGACCTTGCACAATTAGCTATATAAATATATATTTAGCTATGTCTTATGCATAATGTAAAGATGCTTCCTATGCTATATACTCATTCTACCCTTTATTCGTTACACAGACTACCATGCATACTATTTGGTGTCCTTTATATTAACCGTAGTATTATATACATATATGTATAAGTACAATCATTGTCTATTACAGTTCATCATTCTAGTTTTCAGTACATTGATACAGTCTGATTTTCTCACTGTTCATATAGCCCGTGTATTAAATCCGTAGTAATAATATATGTAGCATAAATTACAATATTCATGATTACTTCCAGAATTATCTTTATAAAGTCATTCTAATAGTGATATGATTGTTTATACATGTATAAGATTAATTTCTAGATTCATTTTCAAGTTGCTTTAGCAGTTACACAGTCTGTAATTCTCTATAAGACTGAATATCTAACCGTATATGAGTCTCTTACTCGTAGGAAAGTATAGTACAGTAGTTGATATGACCTTCTAATTGGCATAGGTATCTCTTCTAATCTACCCATGTTTAAAATTCATTTCCAACCAAAAATGTACAAAAGGGTATACTAAGGTCTACAATTAATACTGTAGAGAGTTATCCTATAATTAACTCATTCCAACTAGATTTAATTTCAAACAGTGCAATGCATACATATTAACAAATACACACTACAAATCAAAAGTTGCATAGCATTTAACTAGAGAAGGAGTAATTAAACATATCTGAACGGTTACTGAACAACAAATGGAACAACCAAGTTCCTCCCAACCTTAGGACAGAACAACCAATTTACTTGCCCCATCCACCCCCTAGCCTGACCATGAGTCCATGAGGGCGAATTCCAGAAATCCTCCTCAGCAACAATACTTTAGTCTCAACCACTTTTCCTTGCCCCACAATCAGAATTCAGTGTTCATAACAACAAGAGATCAATAATTCTCTCCCCAACATACTAGGCAGCGTCCTGCCTCCTCCTATATGCTATATATCCAAAAGCAAAAGTTCCTAGGTCTTTTTCCCCTTGGGAATTTTCGCATATTTTCAAATCCCTGATTTTTAGGGGCAACCAATGGCCAAATTCCTGATTTTCCACTTGTAATAATCATCCCTGAGGTAGTTCCAACATGTTCCCCACTCATGGAGTCATGGTCACCTAATTGTTAACCTAGTTGTTCCATTTGTCTATCAACAATAAATATAAAATATTTTGTTCCATACAAGTGTCATAGTCAAGTAGTTATTTGGGTAAAAACAGATCTCTACCCAACAAATATAATCATTAATTACAATTAACTAAATTTGAAATTCATAATTTCCATAAATGGCAAAAATTTTCCAATTTTGAATTTACCAAAAATGGAATTAATTTCCTATGAAATTTCAGAATTTAAAAATAGTTTTTTTGGGGGCATGTTACAACTCCTCTTTTGGGGGGTGAGATGCCTTTAGACCATGTAGTATTTCAGCCTATTCATCCATTGGTTGAGAAAGTGGTCATGCAGATACAGTCTTCGGCTGACCCCACTCTTCTCTTGAAGAGTGTTGAGTCAACCAAAGAGGTCACACCGATGTAGTCTTTGGCTGATACCACTATTCTCTTAGAGAGTGATGTGTCTACCAACTATGTTTTTATCATTTCTAGCTCAGTACTTTCAAAACAAGGGGGCATTCCGATCATTCCGAGCACATGCCCTCCAAACCCTAGGATGGTTTCCTTTGATTGGAATGATCTTGTTGAGCCTCATATTCCTTCTTCTGTACCTTTTCAAATAAGGGTTGAAGTTAATTCAACAAACATTTATTGATGTATTGTGTATGAAGGAGCTTTGGAAAGTATTTTATCCTCGGTTTGGAAAGTCTTGGGATCCCCCGAGCTTGTGTCTACTTCGCATGAGTGGTTTTCTTTTGACAGACATCCTAGTGAATATTTGGGGGTTCTTCCTCAGTTACCTATCTCGTTAGGTGGGAAGATTGTCCTTGTTGATGTTATAGTGGTGCAAGGCCCATTAGATTTCAATATGCTTCTCAGGCATGATTATGTATATTCTATGATTGTTGTGGTGTCTACGCTCTTTTGGGTGATGCATTTCCCTCACAATGGAACCATTTTCACTATTGACCAATTGGAATCTGATAATAACCATCCTAACTAGACATTAGTTCATGCTACCCCTTTATATGTTCCTAGTGTTCATGTAGACTCTACCCCGCCACATGGTAATTATGTGGCATCTTATCCTCAATGTTCAATTCCTTCTGAGCAGGAACCTATGCAATCATGTTTTCCTTATCGAGACTTGGTATCATCAATTGATCCATTGGTTTCTCCAATGGGGGAATGGGAGCCCTTGCTTCCCCCGCTTGGTCCAAGTGATTTTGAGTCTCCTTCTGAGTCTGATCTCATTGTTTGTAGATACTCAAGACCTAGTGCTTGTGATTCTTCACTGATAGACTCTGCCAGTGCTGACCAGAGCCTCCATCATCATATAGAATATGGTTAGTTTACTTCACCCTTTGGGACTGTCGACCCTCGTTTGTGTGATTTCTTGTATTTTGAATTGCCTTCAAATGAGGCTATCCTTGAAGCCATGACTACAGTTTCTACACCGTGGGAGGACTTACACCGTGGTTTGTGTTTTCTTCCCTTTTGGGAGACTTTCCAAGTTGACTATCAAAGAGACTATTGTTCTGAGCCTAGAAATGGGCTCTACTTGAACCATTCTCATACATGAGTCATAGCTCCCTCGATTCTTCTTTAAACCCTTTTCAGACTCTATAAACATCAAAAGATTGTCGAGCGATCTTGTTTTCCTTCATGCTCACCAAACTAAAACTTGAAGGCAGGTCTGTCCAATGGTAGTTTACCCATTTTTTGGTTTGGACGGTCAACTGTATGAACAAAGGTATACTCTAGGATCTTCAGTTTGCTAGATGAGTATTCTCAGGTATAATTTTAACCCTTTTTTGGGCCTGAGGGACTAAATTTCTGAAAAAGGAACCCCCATGGAGTCCATAATTAAGCTCTTTTCAGACTCCCTAAAAGTCAAAATATCGTCAAGTGAGATTGTTTCTTCACACTCATTAAACCAGTCCAGAAGAACATCCCTTACGGAGTCCATAGTTAAGCTCTTTTCTAACTCCCTAAAATTGAAAATGTCGCCAAGTGACCTTGCTCCTCCTTCACACTCGTTAAATTGGTCCAGAAGAACATCCTTTATGGATTCCATAGTTAAGCTCTTTTCATACTCCTTAAATATAAAAATATTGTCGAGTAATATTGTCTTTGTCACACTTGTTAAAATGATTTTGAATAGACGTTTGTTCGGTGCTAGTTTACCCCTTTTTCGAACTGACTAGACTACCTTCGAAAAAGGTACCCCAGTGGAGTCTCCTTTTACGCTTTTTCAGACTCTCTAAAAATGAAAACAATTCGAGATTACCTTCTCTGGGCTCGATAAAATTACATCGAAGGACATTATCATTGTGTCTTATTAATCATATTTGCATCTCTATGTCTTTGGCCTAATTCTAGCTCCATGTTTCTCTCAACTAAACAATCTGAAGCATGCCTTATATGCAAGCCTTGTAGCACTTTGCCTCTCTGACTTGACACCTTGAACCATGGAGGACTTTTCCCGAGTGTCCTTTTCCTACATATGTCCCCTTTCTCTGAGCATCAGTGTGTTCCTTGTGCTTGGAACTAGTATGTCTATGACACTCGTTCCTCCTTTGTAACGTAGCATTATTTTATTCTTTTTCAAGCTTTCAAAAATTATTGAAAAAGACAAAAAAATCAAACATACCCCAAAAAGAGGAAGGGAAAAGTATTTTATTTTTGTTGACAACACAATGAGTCGCCCTTGGAAAAAGCACATCATTTTGTTTGTTCATCAAGCTCTGGGATTTAATATTACCTTAGGAAGTTATTCTTGCTACATAGAGTTGTGTCCTCCTCTATTTGGTTATCCTTACAAGCATATGGAGAGTTCGCGTTTCTCCCTGCATCGCGAACTTATGGAAATTTCATGTTGCCTGAGTCTCATCATTTTTCATGCTTTGTCCAAGGGAAGTTTTACTAAACTTGAGTCATCCCCTTTGCAGATTGTCTCTTGTCCTCATGCCCGGCCACCCCAAAAGTCCAATCAAGTCCTTTCTAAAAATTAATGAAGTTCTCTTCCAAATCACCGAGATCCTCTTGTATGTTCCTGATGAGCCGTCGAAGACCTCTAGGTAGTGAATCCGTACACTGATATTAAACTCCTACCTAGGTTTTGAAGAATTTGAAGTTGTTTCTCAAGCTCTAAAGACCTCATCTCCAGCCATCAGGAATGATTGGCTTCTTGAAGATTGATACTATACATGTATATCTTTTGATTTTGATATGTAGATCCAATGTGTACTACTCGCAGCTACACTTTATATAGTTATATGACATGGATATGCAGTGTATTTGATTGGCACCCTTGATTTTATTTCATCCTGAGCATGGGTATGCCAACCTCGGTGAGAAAAAATCTTATTTTCCAAATGGCACCTCCTAAACTCTGGTCTCTAGGCTCACTTGCTTCATACATTGGTAAATATTTGTAATGTATTTTGGCCATCAGATTCTCTTCTGACCTCATACATTAGGGGGCATCTGTTATAACCCTAAATTGCACCAGACATGCATACCTAGCATTAGGTCATCTTGCTATTTTTTCCAAGCAATCATTGGACATATCTTCTGAAAAACCATTTCTTTGAAGATGTACGCTCCTTGAACCACTATTTCCCACATACATACGCTAGTTGCACCATTACAGCCCGCGTACACTCACAAAAAGAACAAAAAATAAAAATTGCAAAGGGATACAGGCTTTCGGGCCATTACCTAACCATTTGACCACCCATAGCTAGTCACCCCAACCATTACTATATTTTTGGCCTATAAAAAGAAGTTGTTGGAGTCCCATTCCAAGAGGGAACACAAGAGAAAAGAAACTCTACCCATTTCAATATTTCCCCCTTTGCCCCAATATTTTTCAACCACATTGTGAGATTGAGCTAGAATTCCCTGTTTCAGCCCCTTTCTCCTCCATTGCAAATCCTTGCGATTTCCCTAGAGAGAACTGAAGAGGAGAAGAATACGTGGAAGAAGTTGGTGCATTGGTGAAGAGGAGCAGTCACCATTCTCATATTGTAACTGAATTTGTGTCATTAATATAAAGAAATACCTTTTCCATCCTACCAAATGATGTCTTCAATCTTCATGATTTATTTGCATTTTGGTTATGATATCCAACCCACTAATCCATATGTAGAAAGCATGCTTGTAGTTTCTTTTTTGTCTTTTGGTGAATGCAGGTTGGCCTTGGGAGGAGATCTGTAGTCGAGAAACAATTGAGCACAAAGGGATCAACAATGGACATGGAGTTTATGGTATGCCTATTGGATCCCTATACTTTGTCTTTTATGTATGATTGTGGGGTAATTTAGGGATAGTTGTTTAAAGTAGGAGACATTAGACAGTTAGATATGCCTGCACTTTAGAACCCTAGTGTAGTCTATAGGGGGGTTTTCCCTCTAATAGCATGGGAGAGTAGTGGGTGTGACACGCTCTTCTAGCTATTTAATTTTCTCCTTATAGTCCTAGATATTATGCTCTATCCTTTGCAGTTTCTCTTCCAATGACCGTGCCTCCTAATTTGTGCTTTCGGGAATTACTTGAAGCAACATGTGGATTTGATGCTCTATCTCCTCCACTTTTTTTTGTGCTCTCTCTTTCTATTGTGCTTCAAGGTTTTCATTGAAATATTCTCTATATGGGATACTTGTAGGTTTGTGGTATCCTCTCTTTCTCTACATTGAATCTCCTACGCAACGCTCACCTAAAGTTTATACAATGTTTTTGTTGGAATCTTAGTCAATTCCACATCCAACTTCTTGATGTCTTTGAGGGGTTTCTTTGTTCTTTCTTCATCAATGAACATCATATCTGGCATGATGATGAATTTGGCGCTCTCATGTGCTGCAAACTATATTGTTTCAAGAACTAGCACTCCTTCCTTATCTTGCTTGGGTGTTTCTTTTGTTGCATGTATTTCCCCAATCCTTAACTTCTCCAGTGCAGTTTTCACCTATTGCACATGATCTGTGATTGAAGATCTGTTCTTCTCTACATTCTCCCATACTTCGGTCAGTCTCTCCTCGACTGTTGTTGCCACTAACTCCACATAGTCTAGGGTTAGTGTGCTCCCCTAGACACTTCTCCTCGGTGTCTAATGGCTCAGGACTAGTGGGCGTCTCGGTATCCCCTGCAGTGGCTTTCCTTGTTTCTCTAGCCTTAGAAATATTCTGGGTTCCTATCCCTTGTTCTTCCTCCTCAGGGATTTCCTATGTCCCTACGCATGTTTCTTCCACACAGACTTCTTCTGTTGAGTGTATTGGTGGTTGTTTTGCATGCAGTGAAGCCTGTGTAGATCCCATTAGTGGTCTATTATGTATTCACAGTTAGTTCTTAGTTGGGGTTCTCCCCCCCTCTTGGCCTTGGGTACTTCTCTTTTTATCTTCAGCCCCATTGGTGCATATTTGGTGTGTTGGGGCTAGTCTACCCTGCGTCTACATTCGTGAGCTTGGTGCCACGGTTGGGATCTCCAGTACCTTCGATTATTCAAGCCACTCTTGGACCTTTCCTTGAATTTGTCCCTCTTTTATTTCATCCATAAACTATGGCGTGTTTCCATTAAGTTGGAAAACTATATAAACTCCTCGACAATCTCTGGTGTAATGCACCATGTGTCTGCAATAAGGTCCTGCATTTCTGTGAAGTACCTCACAAAGATGTCTGTATTTTTCTTCCTTCTCTTCAGTTCTACGTTGTTGCGTAGTGATACGTATCTTCCTGCACCACATTTCCCTAGTCTCTCCATATACTTATTGTAGAGCGGTTTTTTCCATCCAATATGGCCAATGAGGATGAGTAACCACGCGTAGTGGAACTCAAATCCCTAGTCCCGTGTTTCCTTTCAATCATCCAAGAATGAATTCAGAGGGTATGGGGCCTAGCTCATCAAGCTCCCATTTTCACACTGCACGACAACAACGACCACACTGGTCGGTACTTCCTCTTTGTGACACTTGTGCATTAGTTTTCATCTGAGGAGTCTGGTGGCAATCCTTATCGCAAGATCATTGATGTTACTGATCCTGATGCCCCTGTTACCGTGCTCTGCGCCATTCTTGGCATTGATCTCATCTGATATGACCTTATCTCTGGTCTTATCCTCCAGGTACTGCTCTAGCATTTCCCCATTTGTGGGTAGCCCCGTGATTCCTGTGATAAGGTCCACAATAATAGGTGTCGACCTATCCATCTATAAGATTCCACCATGCACTCATGCAAGAAGTTTCTTGAAGTAGGAGTTGATATGATTTACCCTCCCAAAGTGTGGGGCATGTAGTAAGTTGATGATGTCAGTGTTATACATCCTCAGAATCCACTGCATTGGCTCTAGCAGTGGCATTCCTGATGAACCTTCTCCCATGCTTTCCCAATAGTTTTGGGACGTCGGGTCTGGAAATTTAGTGACATCCGCCACATCATGGTTAGATTATTTGATGGAAGTCACTCCACCGACCATGTCATCATCGACGCACACCCTGCTCAGAATATTTGGAAGAACCAGGGTCCCTTTTACCTATGACTGTGACCCTCCATGCGCATTGCTCTTAGCTTGGCCCTTCCATTTGGCTTGTGTGGATGAGGGCCCCACATATGGTACACCCTCATGTATTAATTCATTTCATACATATAGTCCATGGCTCTATGGCACTGAACTCGTGGCCTTCTCATATTTTCATGGTCCTTGTCCCCTTGAGGTGTCAGACCTAGTTCTCTCTGTGTCCTCCATCTCCCCGACTATTTGAGATGGGTTCTTATCCTCCTCTACCATTGATCATTCCCTTCCATTCTATTCCTTCCAAAATCCTTCAGTTGTACAAATCCTACATCTATGACAGTTTTGACCTCATATTGTCCCAGCCAGTGCATTCTGAACTTTCCTGGATGCTGAAAAAACTTGTTGTCATACAGTAGGACTAGATCTCCTTCCTTGAAATATTTTCTCTTAATATGTCCATCATGCCAAGATTTGTCCATTTCTTTTTGTACTTCTAGGTGAAATCCTTCTAGAATCCTATATTCTTCCATGCTCATCAGTTGACTTAATATTTCTTGTATTGTGCCTCATTTTGTCATGTTTTTAATTGCTGTAACATGCAGAATTGGTACCAAGAATTCTAATGGCACCAATTCTTCTTTTCCACACACCAATATAAATGGTGTCTTCCCTGTTAGCTTCTTATAGGTAGTTCAATATTCCCATAATGCCACTGGTATCTTTGAATCCCAGTTGTCCCTGTTGACATTCCAAATATTGGTTAGGTCATTCTCTAGAATCTTGTTGAAGGCTTCCACTGTTCCATTTTCGTGAGGATGGTATGTCATACTTTTATGATGGTAGACCTCAAATTATTCAGTCAAATCTCTGATAGTATTGTTGATAAAGTGATTTCCTTGGTCACTCATCAAGATCCTAGGACATCCAAATCTGGTGAGCACATGTTCAAACAGGAAGTGTGTTGTTGTCTCTGCGCTGCAATATTTAATTGGTGTTTCCTCTACACATCTTGAGAGGTATTCCATCACAGTGATGATGTATCGCATGCCTGATATTCTTTCGGGTGGGTGGATAGGCCCAAAAAAATGGATATCTCGTTTGTCAAACACGTGTAGTGTTACTTGTGGATGTAAGGGAATCTCATACTATCTGTTTGGTTTTCCAACCCTATGGAAAACATCGCATTGTTGAAAATATTCCTTTGCATCCTAATGAATAGTTGGCCACCATAATATTGTGCGCAGTACCTTCTGTGCGGTATCTTTTCCTACGTAGTGTCCTCCTGCCATTCATTCATGGGGTTCTGCTAATATCATAAGCATTTCTTGTTCTAGCACTCACCTTCTCAAGATGTTATTTGCCGCTATTTTATATAAGTGCCCGATGATCAACTGGTAGTCGACTGCTTGAAAAACCAGATTCTTCTTCTGCGCAGTGTTAAATTCTTGTGGCACAGTCCTTGTACTTAAATACTAAATAATGTCACCAAAATAATCATGCACAACATGTACTGAAAATAACTGCGCGTCAGGGAAGGTATCCTCTAAGTTTGTAGGCTCCTCGCCATTGGTGACCCTTGAAAAGTGATTAGCTCCTACATTCAACTTTCTTGGTTTAACTATGACTTCAAAGCCAAATTCTTGAAATAGTAGTAACCGTCGACATATTCGCGCCCCCAACACTAGCTTGTTGAGTGGGTACTTAAGGGCTGAATGATCTGTGAACATATTAAAATGTTTTCCATGTAGGTAATGCCTAAAATTTTGAAGTGCACATACCATTTCCAAGCCTTGCATTGTAGTGTTGTAGTTGTGCTCAGAGTCTGAGAGTTTTATGCTTGCAAATGCTATGGGATGGTCCAAATCCCCTGCTCCTGATTGTGCAAGAATAGATCCCAGGGCTATGGCTGATGAATATACATACACATGGAATGCCTTCTCCCAATCTAGAAAGGATAAGATAGGTGTTGTGAACATCTTCTCCTTCAGGGTGTCCAATCCCTACTGACAACTCTCATTCCACTAGAATTTAGTATCCTTCTTAAGTAGTTTCTCCATCAATGCAGTGATCTATGCATACCCCTTGATAATTTTAATGTAATATTGTGTATATCCTAATGTGGCCCTCGGCTAGCACACTAATCTCGGTGGTGGTAAGTTCACAATTATTGCAATCTTTGCAGGATCCATGATCAAACCTTGTCGCTATACTATGTGACCCAATAGAATTCGAAAGGGTGTCCCAAATATACATTTCTTAATGTTCAAGGATATTTGGCATTTCCTACATCTTTCTAACATTATCCTAAACACCTCTACATGATCCTTCAATAGGTTGTACATTGTCCAATCATCCAAATATACTTCTAGAAACTAATGAATGAATTCTTTGAAGGCATCAATGACTACCCTGGAGAAAAAAATTGGTGCATTTTTTAGTCCAAAAGGCATGACTGTGTACTAGTAGGATACCCATTATGTCGCAAAGGTAGTCTCGCGTCGATCTTTTGGTGCTATCTTAATTTGGTAGTATCCTGAGAATCCATCAGTGAATGAGTATGCTTTGTGGCCTCCCACATTTTCTAGGTCTTCATCTATAAAAGGTGTAGGGAAGGGGTCATGTAGGAAAGAATTATTGATATTTCTCATATCTACACAGATTCTTATGCCTCCTTGAGTTTTCTCCTGAACTACCATGGGGTTTATCCATTATGATTATTCTACTGGTTTTGTGATTCCTTCTTCCAACATTCTGTCGATTTCTTCTCTTACCTTCTTCTTGTAGATGGGGTTCAATCTGTAAGGCCTTTGTTTGATGGGTCTTGCCTCCGGTTTGAGAGGGATCTTCATCTCTCCCAGTTCTCTTGCAATACCCTTCATTTCTATAAATGTCGTTGGGAATAGGTCATTGTAATCAAACAATAATTTTGTTATCCTTTCCACTATTTTCTCATGCCAGTAGTCTCCAATGTTGTCCATATTAGGATTCTCATCCATCCCAATGTTGAATTTCTTCACCTTGATTGGCATAGTAATTAATTCTAATTCTAGAGGTGGACCTTCCACTTCCCTTTTTCTTTCAACTTCTTCAATTTGAATATCGTGTGGATCATATTCATCCCATACTTCTTCCTACACATCATAGCATGACAACAATTCTTTCACTGTTTGGCTGTTATGTTGTTGTTCTTCTATTAGGAGTTCAAATTTTGGTTCCTTAATGAATATCACTTGTCTTATTTGTTCAAGGGTTGCGTCTATGTTGGGGTTCTCATGCTCAAATGATAAAGTGATTGTAAAGTTCTTCTACAGTACTAGCCAACTCCGAGTTCCTCTGCGCAGTTCCTGGTCTCTATACCAGTTTTTTTTTATGCCCTCTAATGTGTGTATGAAACGATGAGGCCATTCTTCTGGGAGTGTCATTTTTCACAGTGCTCTACACTTCTCCAATTGTTCCATTGGTGCCCCCTGTCCATCATATTTCCGATGCTAGTTACTTCTTTGTTCTACACCAAACCTAATGTGCGGTAACCACTTACATTGGCACCAGTCTTTGATTGTTTCTTTGTGTGCTCCGCACCATATTGCAAGTGTATCCTTAAGTGAGATGTCAGGAGATAAAAATATCTAATTGTATGATACTTCGTCTTCATATATCATTAGGAATTCTTCCAAGTTGTTGATTCCATGGAAACTTGGAGGTTCTCTACGTTCTGTCCCAACCCATCTTACTGCGCAGTCTATTCTTGTGCATCTTCTTGTGGAAACTTCATGTAGCCTCTGTTGCTAGTTATCTAAACCTGTATTCAAGTCTAACACACACTATGTGATACTTCTCCAACTAAGTATACCATTGGCAGTTGGATTAATGTAATCTTCAATGCATGTGGTGGTCTGGTGCAACAGGTTAATTTCTTCTAGGTCTAGACATCTTGGTTCCATAAATATTTCTGCTTCTGATGGATCTAGAGGCACAATAGCCATGTATTCACCTAACTCAAATGTCATCTTCCTAGTATTCAGGTTGATTATTTCCTGATTGTCAAACGCCCAATCTAATCCCAGTAAGGCTAGATATGGTGTTATGTCGTCCATGATTTCAACCACTTCGAAGTCTTCCTTAGTGCACACTCTGTCCAGATCTATTGTCACTCCTTTCAACCTCCCTATTGGTAAAAATCTGTGTTGGTTTAATAACTTCAGGTGGACTGGTGAGTATCCTAAGGTAGGTTCTCCCATGCATTTCCATGTATTTTTTGGTAATACATTCACTTCAGATCCCTGATCTAATATCACATCGCCCATGTTGAAATATACGATGTTGGAATTCAATCTAAATTCTCTGTTGGTTCTCCTTATGGCATGGAGGTGATTGAATATCCTATGTTCTAACTTTCCCTCAGAGTTTGTGGTACATCTATATAACAGATTCTGTAATACTATAACAAATGATGGATCCTTAAATAATTGAATACAAGATTGCAGGAAAGTTTTAATACAACTTACCTGGTTTCCCAGGTGGACTTCACTGGGATGGTCCAATGTTGATGACATTTCTTATGTTGGGACATCTTGGGTATGTTTCATGTTAGATCTAGATGCAACATTCTGCTTGAGAAATTTTTGTATGGCCTCCTTAAAGGTCTCCTTCTCCTTTTCTGCATCAAATCGCTTAGGTAGCTCGATATTTTTCTTAATCCATTGGTGTTGTACTGGTTCCTATTTAGAAACATCATCTCATGTTTTAGAACCTTCGTGCATCACTATGTTGATGTTCCTACCATCTTCTCTAGATTCTGTAGAGATCTATTGTATGTTCTTGTTGGCACAAGGGTAGTCCCAGGGTTCAACTCTACGAAAGCACACCAACAAAGCCCTAACTACCGACCCTTTCGGAAACACCCGTGAAGCAAATGAAGTCTCACCCGAGGTAGAGGCAGGGGTGTTTGCAAGACTCAGGTGTCTGCAACCTTAGCTGGGACACATATCTATGATTATAACACTTAATACATCTCTTAGAACCATCAGTCCCTCAATATGCAATCACTATTCTATTGCATCGACATATGTAGGTGGCTATCATCAAAAGAAATCCATAAAGAAGATATAATGTATTCGAAGAGAGAAATTCCCCAACTAATGTGTCAAATGCAATAGTATCTACCTCCAGCATTTTTCAATGCACAAGAACACTACCTCATACACCAAGTTGAGGAGATTGAATTATGTGGACCAGTACACACAAGGTCGATGTGGATGGTGGAGAGGTAGTTGAATTCACTGAAGGCTTTTGTTAGACAAAGAGCACATCCAGAGGGTTCTATGGTTGAGGGATATATAGTATATCAATGCATGGTGTATATTAGTCAATATCTACCTAAATTAGCAGAAAATATGAATTGCCTCGCATTTGGCATCTCGACTCCATCAACAAATTTGAAGGGGAGGTCCTATTGGGGAAAGGTAAAATGAGGATTGTGAAAGGTAATTATTAGATGTTGACGTAGATTTAATATATTAGACATTTATTAAATTATTCCTTTATTAACAATAACTAATTAAGGATATTAAATTGTTATGCTATCATATAGTTGCTTGAGATTGGGATGCTTTACATTTATACAATGCAAACAGCCTTGATTGGATGGAGCATTGGATAGAATATACTGAAGAATACTTTGGTATCTTATCATGGGAAGGGATGAGTAAGATGATTAAAACAACACATCGTTATTGAGATCAATTTCCTGATCATACATCAAGGGAAGTTGATTTAGCCTTTGGTTTAAAAGATAAATAGGCAAGTTAAAATTGTTACCCACATTTTCCTAGTGTTTTCCCAATTTTTCAATGTATTTGGTTTGTTTAATTATTGAAATATATATTTAGTAAGTCCTATATGAGGATTATTAATTCACAATTTATTTTTTACTTGTTGTCCATGTTGCAGTTGAAACATCACAAGGCTATGTGGTGTAATGGTCATAAATTTCGTATCAAAATGTTGGATGATAAGATGAAAACCTCAGATTGTGGGATAACTGTAGTTATTTAACATCACCAATATTTCCTCTAGAAGTGACATAAATCTAAAAGAAACTGAGAATAGGTACTATGGCCATTTGGAGGATATAATTGAGTGTGATTTTAATTCCTTTAAAATAGTTTTGTTTGAGGTTAAATGGTCCAAGCTATGGATGCATGAACGTGATCCTAAGAGAACTGTTATTGAGCATGATAATGGATTTACCATGGCTAATACAAGGGGAATTGAACCAGGTACAGAGCCTTATGTTCTTCCAAGTCAATGTGAGCAAGTGTTTTACTCAGAGGTACCTGGTAAAGCAGGTTGGTCATATGTTGTTAGATATGATCCAAGAGTGTTATCAAACTAATCGAAAGGTGCGGACACTAACAGATCTCCCTAGATCCACCTGGATCTAGAAAAAAACAAGACAGAACGTGAATCTTTCCCTAAGTTGTAATCATTGAATCTACTAATAGGAAGGAATAAGTGACATACCTTTATATCGCTTCCTTAGGTCTCTGTTGTTCCCTCTTCGCTCTGGTGCTCTCATGATGTCAAGTCCAAGACAACACAAGCCAACCAAAGTGAAGATAGAAAAGTATATTCAACGCCAACTTATGCATATGATCAAGCAATTACACAATAAAGTAAGAGTGACTTTATGGGAAAGGGACATGTCGTTGTATCATATTAATTGAAAGTAGAAGATACAACCTGATTGCCTTGATGTTGCAAGATTTCTTTCAGTGACCCTTGGTTCCAACACACACAATTTCTCTGTAATTTCATGAATAAGATCCAATTCCTCTTGATAGACCAAATAGAGTCTTCAAGCTTCTGTCCAAACAAGGTTCTTCACACAATTCTTTCACCAATTCTTCAATCAATATTTCTTAACCTTTTCTATGAGAAACCTTTCAATATATAGGAGAAGGAGAGATGGTTACATGGATGAGGATGATCCCATCAAATCTAAGAAGTCATTAGAATGACAACCATACGAATTCCAACTCATTTTCTAGAAGAATCACTTCTAGAACCCTCAAGACCTCTTCTCCTTTCCAAGCTTAAAAATAGGTTTGCACCCTGTGTATGGAGCAGACTACGAGAAGTTCACACCCTAAGTGTGGGTGGCTTGTGAGAATGAAGGATTCTCGCACCCTAAACCATAGTTATCCTGCGAACTCATCTTAAAAATATGTTTTTGGAAGGAGACAAGAGCCACTTTTCTTAGGAAAAAAGTCCTTGTTGGGAGCCTTAATACATCACTATTGAGACATCACCAAAGTGACCAAAATCATGTGTAATAGATTGCCCCCCAAAGTATGAGGCTGTAATCTGTGACAACTGAAATACTTTGTAAATTGCATGTGTGTGTCAGAAACCAGGAGTGCACCTAATCGAAAACCTGCAAACAACCAAGCATCTACAGAATATAATACTAGTTCTGAGGTAAGCATTCCCATACTCAGATCACAGATTAATGACATCATGAACGTAGGTCATGATCACCAATCATACACCGTGGATCCATGCCATCAAAATACTGCATAGACACCAGGAATATACTGTGGATCTATGCGAGAAGACTCAAGTTAAGATGACATAGCCACATGACATACAAAGTGGATCTATGTGTCAATGCAAATCATACATACTCCATCATAGCCTGGATCAAAAAGATGAGACCCAGGGTCTTCAATCCCGTCACCTAAAAGTACGAATCTAGCCATGCGATTACATGTGCTGAATTTGAACATGGTAGAAACCACTTGATTATCGGTCATTGATGAAACCGTTAACAAGTGCGAGGGAAATCACCATTAATGTCAATGAATCCCAAGGTACACTAGCACAATCCACTGAATGTGAATAAATGAGTTGAGGTCAAACATTCGACATAATCTCCCGATCAGGGGTCAATAATGAAAACCCATAGTCGAAAGCGAGGAAACCTGCCATTGAGGCATGCAAGTTCCAAGGTACCAAATAATTTCTAAGTCTTGTTTTCGGATAATGAGTTGGGGTCGACGGAACAAGACTCATAACAGGAGGGCCTTGATGTATCCCCCATCAATGACATGAAATAAGTAACAGATTTTGAAGGTGAAACAGAGTATGAATATAGGTTGAAACAGACACAGGGAAGGCCGACATGGTAAGAATGAACAACTGCAGATGGCCGACTCAATATAGGGTTTGGATGAACTTATCTTGAATATATGAATGACACGACCAAGGACTTGGCAGCACTAACTTAGAGACGACCCAGGATATGACCTTGTAGCAAGTTGAATGAGATACAAATGGATTTTCCAAACTGAATTCAAATAATGAATAGGGGGTGTCATGTTCAAGAGAGACACTTACTGCCATTAATATGAATACGAAAACAAATCCCTTTCCCAAAATTCCCCCCACCATTTATGGTGAGTACCTCCTTATTTTTGTGTAAGCTTGAGGAGGATAACATATGCTTGTTGATGTAAGCTCATCCTTCAGATGATTCCCTCGGAGTATGTTTAACGAACCCTAGGAAGGATTGGCTCGGTCCCATTATAGGTCTTTTGATGTTTGTTTAACGAGTCCAAAGATAGAAAACTCGGGGGTTTTTCATGTTTTGAGAGTCTGAAAAAAACTTAAAGAGAACTCTCTTAGTTTTTTTTTCATAAAATAGTTCGACAAGACCGAAAAAGTGATAAAGCATCGCTCATCGAACATTTTGTTCAGATACTTTTACGAGCGTGAACAGAACAAGGTCGGTCGGCGATATTTTCGTTTTTATGGAGTGTGAAAAGAGCTTAAAGGATACTCCTTTGCGTTCATCATTTTTTTCTTACCATGACGAGTATGAAAAGACGAGAAACGTATAATCGATTATGCTCTCATGTATTTTTGAGCGCGAGAACGAGCGAAGACTGAGCTCGAGGTTTTTCTAAAAACCATAAAAAGCAATCGTACATGCAAAGAAAAAGAAAAAACATCCGTAGTCCTTCGTGTAGACTTCAAAGTTGCTATATCTGCAAAAAGTCACACTCATAGGACTATTAGGTATTAGGTTTTATGGACAAAACAATATAAACATCAACAAAAATGGTAAAAAGTGAATAAATATGTGATCTGCAAATGGGTTGAGTACTACTCTCCCAAATGTTTACAATGTGAGTATCTTTAAATTGACTATGGCTTATACAGGTTTTATTGAGCATATTAGTTCATTTATCATAATGCATTACAAGCATACACATAATACAAATGAACATTAAGGAGTATAAAACACATGAAGGCAAATAAGAGAGAGACAACCGATGTTGATAACGGAGTTCACCCCTCCACCTCTGGGGATATGTCTCCATACCTACTCCAACTAGAATGCAGATCTTCTATATTCCTTCTTCAAAGTGAGCTCTCAAAACTCTCTTACATTCAAGGAATATGGCTCTTCATTAGCTCAGCACTATGGATTTCAATAGCTAAGCACTCTCTCCTCTCTTTTTCTCCCCTCAACATGGCTCACATAAGGAATATATATAGTTTTTCCTTACTCACTCTCCAACTAAGAGCATTAATTACAAGATCCACAATTGTAGGATCTGATTTACAAAGAAGGAAAAACA
>SNQJ01S0007223.1:401574-417470 GCA_010110895.2 Picea sitchensis | reverse complement strand
TCACATGAAAACCAATTTCCATAATTAATAAATGAATAATATGTGAGACAAATTTTCTCTCACAAATATTAATCATTTTAATTACAAGTGAATAATAATAATGTATGAGTTATTAAAGCTCATAAAATGCATAATTAAATGCACGAGCACTTCATAAAGAATTAATCAAACTAATATGAAAAATGCATGAAGTATTTTTCCCACAAATGCATAATTAAATGCGTGAGAAATAAAACTCAAGAAAGGGTCACTTAAACACTTTTGCCGCCACCTTAAAATCAACATGGCGCAAATTACGAAGTTCTTTCATGTGCGGAGATCCATTCGGATCACACCTCCCCACAAAAGAAACTTTTGGTCTCCAAAAGTATCAACTTCAATCCATCATCAAGTGCATGCAAATGTCTTTGAAAGGCACATTCCCTTAAGACTCCTTCACCCATGTTCTTCGGAATCAAAATGCAAACGCCCACATCCACAACTACTTCAACGCAAATGCCTAAAAAAGGCACATCCCCTCAAGACTCCTTCACCTATGTTCTTCGGAATTGGAATGCAATACACCCACATCTGCAACTGCTACAACCTGTAATTAATGATAACCTGGATCTGTGACTGATCATACCTGTTTACATTTTGTTTTGAAACACTTGCCAAGAGTTTATAACCACACTCATTGGTCAAGTTTACATGAAAATGCCAAAAATAGGCTTGTCTCAATCAAATTTTTACAAAGAAGCCAACAAGTCTTAATGCGCAAAAATACGCCTCTCACTCTTCCTCACGTAAGAGTGGTTAAACAAGCCTTTTTCAATGCTTCATAATCATCTTTACATTAAGTTTTAATGGCAATTATGGCCTTTTAAATCTGCCAGAAATGTCACATAGTCAAGCAACTCTATGGTTTCCGAACTCATTACAATGCTTTTACATCAAATTTCAAGGAAATTCTTATGCCAACTCAAATGCCGATATATGCACCAATGGGAAACTTCTATGGTTCTATGTACCCATTACAAAAATGTGCATCATGGCCAAAATATGCACTAGGTAAATTGTGGCCTTTACATGGCAATTACATCAAATTTTGAAGGCAATTTTTATGTGCCAAATTTTCGATTGCACTAGTGGTGAAAAAAAAACCAAATCCCACTACATGCATATGGAAATCTTATAAAAAAAGGTTTTCAAATTAGATCATACCTCATCGCACAAAAAAAATCATTGAGCTTTAAATCCCATCGACATTATTGTCGTGGACCCTAGTAAACCCGACATGTGTAACAAGGTATGTATTGAGAGTTCACTATAAACCATCCATGGCCCGACCTCTCCAAACACCAAAAAACAAAATCCTTGATAAATGGGAATCAATTGGATTTAAAAGTCTGAGTAAAATCTCCAAATAGATGAAGCATGATCTGCGCCATCCAGGTGGCAAGATGGTCACTATAGACAAGATGTGTGATCTCGTATCATCTAGCCATTAACTGATACCCTCGATCACCACCATCTTGCAAGGGTTTTTGACTCCTGGGGTTTCTGGAGAAATTGCTGATAAAATATCTAGAAAATCGGGCCGCGGCTCAAACTAGCCAAATCACTCTTTTCATGTAGAAAATTGGGCCGTGGATCAAACTATCCAAATCGATGAGATCGTCCTTCTACACGACCTTCTTCTTAATGTTTTATCTGATCCGACGTCTCAGTCGTCAAGCAATCACAATTCAAGTAGCGTTGCTTAGACCTTATGATATTCTTGTTACAGAAATTCATACTATCAATTGGTCATACATAGTGGATCAATATGGATCAATATTGAGCGACATAAAGTTTACTCTCTTTCCATTGAGATGTGTGCTGTGAGATTAATGTATACAGGGATTGCAAGTTAGATCTAACTATGGTATCAATGAAGGTGCAGGTATATTCTCTAGAATTCCCCTCTGGAATATCTGAAACATAATATTCCACAACAATAGTCTAATCCCTTTCGTCCCTAACAAACTCACTCACTGTGGTGACAGACCAATAATTCCAAAGGCGGTTCTCTCCTCCCAACACTCTGAAACTAAGAATGTTCTTCTCCTCATCCAGAATCTCGAGGTGCTCGACACTGTTCTTGGCTGGAAGCCCCGATACAACATTCACATCCCTCACACATCTGATCTTGACATCCCCGTTGACAGAGCAACTCCTGATGAAGGGCTTGTAAGTTTCAGGTTGATCAAACCTCTGAATAACCAACCACACTTTGGTCATCGGTGCGTCGATTCTCTGAATTTCTATCGACGAGCACTTCTGAGGGAGCTGAGGTTTGATTGCACAGGATCCATGGTGGAGCCAGTGAGAGACGACGATCTCAAATCTTCTGAGAACTTGAACGCGAGCGTAGAGGCGTCGCTGTCTTCATCGGCTGCTATTGATAATTTGGCTGCGACCATCGACCAGATCCAAGATAAGAAGCAACTTTCTCATTCGGAGGCCATTTGGCATGATTTTCATGTCGTTGGAATTCTCTCGTCCAGTCCTTTGCAATGATGCCATTACTTCTCGATTTCGAGTCAGAAATGTTTTGAGATTGTTCCATCAAAAGAGAGATACCTGCCCCCATAAAACTCAAATTTTGCAACATAACAGAAACAAAATTTGCAGAAACATTATGAACTGCTTACCGAACCAGCACCAAGCACTTTCATCTTGTAATCGTTCTTTTCCAATGGTGGATGGAGCCTCCTTCTTCACAGGATCTTTTACATTTTGCTTTTTTGATTTGTGGCGAATTTCAAGGTGCAATTTCCAACACTTCTTCTCCCAATGGCCACTAATTTTGCAGAAATTGCAGAAATTCCTTCGTTTTCCATTCAGTTGTATATTCCTTGCAGGAGGATATGAAAGGTTCTTCTTCTGCTTGGTCTCACTTCTCATGGACACATATGTCTTCTTAACCCACATTTTCTTTGTTTGATGCTTAACTACATCATGGTTAGAATATCTATGGAAGTAATCATTTCTCTTATATGCAAAATAAAATCTTGAATGACTGTTATACCTTCCTGACTTGTCCTTGAACTGATGAGGACTAACTATCTTGATTTCCTTCTTGGAATCCAGTGGTGAAGAGATGGATTTCGCTTCAACAAATTTTGAGCATTATCCTTTCTCTTCATGTCCATAACCCAAGCCTGCAAATGGTTGTCTTGGTACAACCTCCAATGGATGGGTGACTCCTTGACCATTAATGCCAAGTCCACCTCCTCTATACCCCATCTTCATGAGGATCTTCATGCCAACGTTAGTTTCATATGGAGAGAAAATAGAACATGAAGAAACATCATATACCTTGGTTTGAGATGCATCATCCATATTCTCAACCTTCTGTAACTTAGCCAATAACTCTTCCTTGTCTCGTAGCATTTATTGAAGCTCCTGCTTCTCCTCTTCAGCTACTTGCAAAAGTATTCTCAATTCTACATTGTCAGCTTGAATGCTATCATTGATCTCTTGCAACTCTTGCATTCTTTCAGCGCGCTTTGCTCCTCTTCCCATCCTACAAAGTAGTCACCTGCTCTGATACCACTTGATCCATAAACAGGTTAAGTACTACTCTCCCAAATGTTTACAATGTGAGGATCTTTAAATTGACTATGGCTTATACAGGTTTTATTGAGCATATTAGTTCATTTATCATAATGCATTACAATCATAAACATAATACAAATGAACATTAAGGAGTATAAAACACATGAAGGCAAATAAGAGAGAGACAACCGATGTTGATAACGGAGTTCACCCCTCCACCTATGGGGCTACGTCTCTGGACCTGCTCCAACTAGAATGCAGATCTTCCATATTCCTTCTTCAAAGTGAACTCTCAAAACTCACTTACATTCAAGGACTATGGCTCTTCATTAGCTTAGCACTATGGCTTTCAATAGATAAGCACTCTCTCCTCTCTTTTTCTCCCCTCAACATGGCTCACATAAGGAATATATATAGTTTTTCCTTACTCACTCTCCAACTAAGAGCATTAATTACAAGATCCACAATTGTAGGATCTGATTTACAAAGAAGGAAAAACAAGATCCTTAAAAGTAGGATCTTCAACCATCTTAGGCTAAAATATGGAAAAGTCTCAAAACCACCCAAAGACTTTCCAACCATGCCCTTGATTCTCTCAACCTACAATTGAGAAAAATGGAAAATTGGTGTGAGGTGGTTTCTCACATGAAAACCAATTTCCAAAATTAATAAATGAATAATATGTGAGACAAATTTTCTCTCACAAATATTAATCATTTTAATTACAAGTGAATAATAATAATGTATGAGTTATTAAAGCTCATAAAATGCATAATTAAATGCATGAGCACTTCACAAAGCATTAATCAAACTAATATGAAAAATGCATGAAGTATTTTTCCCACAAATGCATAATTAAATGCGTGAGAAATAAAACTCAAGAAAGTGTCACTTAAACACTTTTGTCACCACCGTAAAATCAACATGGCGCAAATTAAGAAGTTCTTTCACGTACGGAGATCCATTCAGATCAATATGGGTAAAAAGGGATTTTACCATTTTCATTGTGAGTTTGCCAAGAACTTTTCCCAATACACCTCATTTTCCTCCAATTTTCGTTGCTCGATCATGGGAGGCAGAAGAGACCATTTGGCAAACTGTCTACGCCGACAAGGTAAGCTCTTGATCTTCTACCTTTTCCATGGTTTATTTTTAGTTTTTATTGGCAATTTTCAAGGTTTTGGGTTCGTTTTAGGGCCAAAACTTGCGCCCGAGCATTATCGCAAGATATCCATGCGGGGCCTGCGAGAATTTAGGATTCTCGCAGGTGGCCTTAAGGGCACCTGCTAGAATCTCGCACTGTGCTAAAGGGGCACCTACGGGGGCCGAAAAATGAAATTTCAATTTGATTTTTGCTCAATAAAAATTATGCCAAGGTTTGAAATAAGTTGTTGACCTTTCTCTTATTGTTCTTGTGTAGGAATTTGACCATCACGATGTTGAGTGGAAAGAGAGATAACATGAGGAGGAGGAGGCCATTGTTGGGAATGACACGGGTACCATTGCTGTCCTCCAAGACTGTGGTCTCTTGAAATTCTTTTGGGTTCTAGGCATGAGGGCCCAAATCAGTTTGTTGGAGTACCTGGTTCATATCTGGGACGTGGACCAACAATTGTTTCACGTGGGAGTCCACACATTGACCCTGGATATCGAGGATATCTATTTTCTAATAGGGTTATCATGGCATGGGTACCACGCTAGCTTGACCAGTAGTCGAGGTGGTAGACTCCCTATGAGTGAGTATTGTCTCCAATACTATGTTCCTAAGGCAGAAAAAAGCAAGGGCAAGGTTTCTATTTGGGGGGTCCAAAACTTGACCCTGTGAACCATCTTGTTCACTATAGCATGCATGGCCGGGAGAACAGCTCCAGACATGGCTCTCCAGAGCTACTTCCAATACGCCATAGAGTGCATAGAGCCACGAGTCTTCAACTGGTTGGATGCAGTTCTTCACATTATGAAGAGGCAATTGATGAAATGCAGGAGGGGTAACTTGAAGCAGTTTGGGTACAGATCACTTTTGGTGTCCTTATTTCTCGATAGGGTCCCATTGCTGAGATTACAGGTTGATTGGGGTTTAACAGCCCCACAGTATCTGAGGATGCTGAGGTGGTGCAACCTCATGGCTCGACACGTAGTTGGGTCCATCATCAAGTACAATGATTCGTTCTTCGACTGGTTGCAGCCACAGATGTTGATGATTGCCGACTACGCATACATCGGTTTGGACTTCCGAGGGGATCTAGATTTGGCTCTACCTGAGGATGATCAGTGGGGTGACCTAGGTAATAAGTACACATTTTGTTTTTTTAATTTGTTTTGTAATTTTTATCATATAAAATGTTTTTATGTTTATCCAAGAACTAATAAAAAAATATAATTTTGATGACACAAATGTGGGGCCATATCGACTTCTAGGAACGTCTCCTATTCAGTGGCAAGGAGATGTGGCTCTAGTGGTGCGATGGGATGCAAAAGACTATGAGGCAGTGGAGCAAAACTTGGAGGGGTTGACTGCTGCATTCCAGATATGGCTATTGGGGAGATCCCTAGGTGTTATCAGCGCCACATTGTGGGCATGTCAGAGTCTATTAGTCGAATGCTTTGTAGGGTGGCCCAGGAGGTTGTGTTACCGTGAGTGTCACCCATGATGTTATTTTGTAGAAGCTATGAGCTTCACATTTTGAGATTTTGGTCCTTGGACAAAAACTTTTTGTAAAAACTTTTGATCCTTATATACATATATACGGCTTCTACTAGCTTATCTTGTGTTGTGTGATACATGTGATGTGATTGGTTTATAAATGGCCCAAATGTTTATCTAATACATAGTTAGATAATGAATCAGTCAATGTATTTAGACATCTAGGAATGTGTTGATACTCAATATAATCAAAATAACATTCCAAGAGACGAATTCATAAATATACCCATAATAAAGTAGGACTTTGAATAGCATAGATATTACTTAGTTGTAGTACTACTAGATGTGAATTAATTCGTACAACCAAGTGGTGGATACCGATCGAAATAACATGAATCAACAATTCGATGACAACGCTATACTCTACAATATTGTTGGTCACACGACTGAGACACACACCTCGTAGAGTGATAAGTTCGTTTGTAGGGGAATAAATTGCCCAAGCGACAAAAGTAAGGTTCTGAGTACTACGGTTGGCGCCATCAGCGAAGCCAATGTGGGGTAGTGAAGACTTTGACATATGGAAACCAAACACAACATAACATAAGCGATCGAGGGCAGAGACCAAATAACGAAAAAGAATACTATAGTAACACAGAAGAAGTATGATACAGCAAAATACATGTACTCATGCATAGGTGATCTTACGCATAGTACTTCTTTAAGTACAACCAATTTCTAGGTTCGCTCAAAAGGATATCGTCATAGTCCACTAACTCGTAAGCTCTTTTATCCAAAACTCATCTAAAGATATAAGGACCTCGCCACATAGCTTCGAATTTTCCTTCTCCTAGCATATCTTGATCTTATTCGTAAAGGAGAACCAGATCACCTTTGGAGAAAATGCGAGGCTTGACATGTTTGTTGTATTGGGCTTTGACACGTTTCTTTTGGGCTTCTATGACTAGGGTGGCGTCGCGACGCATTTCGTCTAATCGCATGAGATACAACAGACGTTCTTCTTCGGAAGAAGTGTTTTGGAGGAGTTCAATAGCTAGTTTTAGGGAGGGTATCTCACATTCAATCAACGGGATGGATTCTAGACCATAGACTAACCGAAATGGTGTAAACCTAGTAGCAGACTTAAAGGATGTTCGATAAGCCCACAATGCTGAAAACAACATCATATTCCAACTCATTTTGTGAATCCCTATCATTCGTGCATGGTAATGAGGACTTTGTTAATTTCTCCGACTTGGTTGTTGGCTTGTGGGTAGTAGGGTGTTGAGTTTTCATGGCGATGACCCAACTTTTCAGTGAGTTAGGACATCATGAAGTTTCTAAAGTGACTATCATGATCAGTGACGATAGCCTGAGGAAAACCAAAATGAGCTATGATGTGATTGAATATGAATAATGTTGTGGTCTTTCTAGTGTTCTCAAATGTTGGCATCACATCGCCCCATTTCATAAAATAGTCTACGGCTACAATAATGTATCCATGCCCCCCAGCCGAGTGAGGATGACATGTCATGAAATCGATACCCCATTTCGCAAAATGACCAATGAAGACTATAGGGTGAAGAGGAGCAGGATGTGACCCTATTTTATGGTTGTAGGTCTGGCAAGCGTGGCATTTTTGGATGAAAACTATACAATCATTAAATAAAGAAGGCCAAAAATACCCTACTCACAAGATCTTCTGGGCAGTAGCATACCCAGACATATGACCACCATAGGCTCCAGAATGGCAGTCATTTAGGGATTTCTTGGCTTCTTCAAACATGAGGCAGCGTCGAAAAACTGAGTCAATCCCACGATGATAAAGACTATCACCGAGGATAATATACTGACGAGCTTGGTAGCGTATTCGACGATGGTCAGTACTAGACGAATTGGGTCGAAAGTCTGGGTTTGCAAATATATGATGATATCTCCATAACAAAGATCGTCAGAACTAATCAGGAAAAGGGATTCATCAGGTAATGAATCCACTGCTACAATTTATGTCTCAGAGTAGGGAAATTCACATATCAAATCGGCAAACACTAAGGATTTCTTGGACTTAACGCATTCGAATTCTAAGTCAAACTCCTGGAGTATCACGATCCATTTGGAGTATTTCCCCCCTAGCAGTTCATGTGTGATAATGTGCTACATAGGGTTGCAGTTAGAAATTACCGTAGTCTTGCGAGAGAGGATATAGTGTCGGAAATGTTGAACTGCTTGGATGGCTGCCAAGGCCATTTTTTCAACATGTAAATACTTGGTTTCGGTAGTTGTAAGACTTCGAATCAAGTAATAGATGACATGTTCATCATGAGAATCATCCTCCTGGATGAGAACCATAATGATGGTGTAATCCAAGGCCTACGAGGTAGAGGAAATAATCGCGACTGTAATCAGGTGGGAAGAGAAGCGGGGTACATGTCAGGGACAGTTTCAAAGCTTTGAAATATTTTTTGGAAATGGTATCCCATACGAACTCAGACCCCTTTTTGAGTAGTTGCATAAATCCAAGAGTTAGCTCGGCATAGTTCGAGATAAAACAATGAAGAGAGTTTTATTTCCTTTGCAAACTTTGTAACTGGTGAAGCGAAGAAGGAGGAGGGAGATTGAGAATTTTCTCGACCTTCAAAGGATCTACCCTGATCCCTTGACGTGAAACAATAAATCCTAGAAGTTGACTAGATTCTACATAGAAAATGCATTTGTGAGGATTCAAGCATATATGGTAAAGCTGACATCGAATGAAAATGGCTTGGAGGTGTATTGGATGATCTACACAACGCATGGAATGAGCGGGTAAGTCGTCTAGATATGGTTGAACGATGTGCTTGATATCATGGAAGGCGTAAGACATATCACGCTAAAAAGTTGTGCCAACGTTTTTTAGACCGAAAGGAAGTTTCCAATAGGAAAAAGTGCCCCAAGGACAAATAAAAGAAGTTTTTTGTTGGTCCGCAGGAACGATATTGATTTGATTATATCCAGAGAAACCATTCATTAGAGAGAAGATTTCACTTATGGCACAAACCTCGATGATCTGGTTGACGAAGGGTGTAGGAAAGTTGTCTTTAGGACATGCTTTGTTAATATCCCTATAATCAACGCAAACGCGGATTGTGCCTTGTTTCTTGTCGATCTGGACAAGATTGGAAACCCAGTCAGTGAGAGCCACTAGGTAAATAAAGTCAGCTTTGAGAAGTTTCTCGACTTCAAGATTGATAGCAGTCGCTTTACGTGGGTGGACCAGATGAAGGCATTGTCGAATGGGTTTAGCATCTGGGTGTGTCTTAATCTCGTGTATCACAATGTCAGGGTCAATACTCGACATTTCTTCATAGCTCTAGGCGAAGACGTCACAAAATTATTTGAAAAGCAACTTGTAGGTGACAATTTCGTTAGGGGAACACGAAGCTCTGATATGTACATTTTCAACAATTCCAAGTTTTATGGATATGTCAAGGGGGATGGTGGGTGAGATAATACTTAAGTTCCCTTCGAAAAACACATCGTGTGTAGACTCAGGAACGGTAGAAATGACGACAACGGTTGACAGGGTCGAGATCCATTGGTAGCTCTCGATGGTGTGTTGTTCCAGGAAGAGGATGGAACGATGATGTCCATCGTCCCAGGGGGTGTCTTCCATAATAGACATAATCATCTTTTCCATGGGAAAGATGATGTGGAAAGGATCTGGAGATAAATCACCAAGAGAGGGGGTAGAAGGGGTTGCCGATTGAATGGATTGATAGGCAGATTTGACCAGACTCAAAGGCATTACATCATCGTAATGAAGATGATCACCGGGGTTGGGTACCATCCATGGGTCTTGAGACACAGGGGTTCTGTGAATAGAGGTGGATATCATGTTGATCAAGGAAACAGACGGATGTGGAACATTGTGTGGTGGGATGGGAAAGGTACCCATTAACGAGGAGTCTTTAAGAAGACCCACACCAACGTTCTTGTATCCGGGGGGGGTTTGGCAATGAATGGTATGTTTCCGGTACACACATCCCAGTTAAAGAAGGCTAATTGGTCGATGGTAATTACCTTTCCTTGATGTGGGAAACACACGACACAGAAAAGAGTCGACACAACTGTGTGCATGGAATCAATCCAGCTACGGCCAAGTAAAAGGCTGTAATCGAGAGGAATGTCAAAGACTTCCACTTCAACTTGGACCGTTTTTCCTTCTAATGTAATCGACAATGAAGAGAGAACACCGTAAGGCTTAAAATTGGAGCCATTAAAGGATTTGAGTGTGTTGTGGGATTCAGTCAAAGGAGGAGATCCGATGGTTGTCCAACAGGTAATAGACATGACACATGTCGAGGCACCTTCATCGATAACTGTTCTACAAATGTTTTTGTCAGAGACAATTACTTGTATTTGGAATGTGAGTTGAGGGGATAACCTTGGAATGTGATCTTCCAAGTAAAAAATTATTAAATTTGTATCTGTAGGTTCAATTCCATCGATAGCTTTCAACAGTGCCTTCTGTTGTATAGGGAAACTTTGAAGGACTTCAAGGGATGACATTGCGAATGGTGCTTGGTCCAGATCTTCAACAATACTATAGTTTTGGGTAGTATGGGCATGAGGATTGAAATCTGATTTCCGAATGATGCCCTTTGGAGGAGGGCGAAGAACTGTGTCGAGGCTCGGTCGTTCGATATTAAGAGGACCGTTGGTAGGTGGAGTCATGGGAGATGGTTGGACCAATGAAGGAGGTATAGCATCAACCTTCTCTTTGAAGGAAGAATAATATTTGGCTCGAGTGGTAAGTGTGATGTCATTTTTATTTGAATCTCCTGTACACATTAAGACATAAGATGTATTGGAGGCGGAAGGTTGGTCATGAATGACCAATTGGGCTTGTTGTTGAGAAGGGAAGGGTTGTGACAATACGGCCAGAGTGTGTGGTTTCGCGGTTCCTTGAAGGAACTTAGTAACCTTGGCTCTTCGTGGACAATCCTTAGTGTAATGATCATCACCACATATAAGACAAGGGTATCAGGGTTTGCGCTTATCCCTATCATCAACAGGTGGTGTTTTGGTTATTTCTGCTTGCGAATTATTTTTTTCCTCGTTATTCTTACCCTTTCCTTTTCTAGATTTATTTTTACCGGAGGGGGTATATTGAACAACATTTACCTCAAAAGTCTTGTTGGTGGGAGGGGTAGGAGATGGAGCATTTTGAATATTAGAAGAAATGGGTTTGGGGTTGGTGCTAGAGGTTTGGATGGAATGAGGTTGGGCATGGAAAGTGCCAATCACACTATCGGTTGCATGAGAAGTAGTAGGAGTAGTTTAAGTGGTGGAAGTAGAAGGACGAGGCACATCAGGGAGTAATTTTTAAAGAGTACCCATTTGTGAGTAAACGAGATCGAGGTATTGAGCACGACTAATGGCCTATTCTTCCGTGACAAATCCACCCATGGAAATGTTGCGATCGATGTTGTGCATGAATGATTTCATGAACCACTCTGCCAACAACTGATCAGGAATTTCGATTTTGATGAGACGTCTTCTCTTTTCCCACTCATGAATGTGATCGGAGATATGAGTGGCTTTGGTTTGTTTGAAAGAACTCAAAATCTCGATCCATGTTTCATAGCAGATCGGTAACTAGTAGTGGGTGAGTAAATCCATAACGATGGTGTTGAAGTCGACAAAGAAGCCTTGTGGTAATTCTATATACCACTTCGTCGCATAACCTGTGAGGGTTCGCTGAAAAAGGCATAAACAAAGAAAGTCATCCATCAAGGAGTTGGATGAGCACCAAAGGTGAAAAGTCATTACATGATTGTTCGGGTCCTCTCCCAGTTTGCCATCGAATTTAGGGATGTCAGATGGTAGTTTGGCTAGTATAGTGGGCCATTGGGGAGAGTGACAAATCAGATCATTTAAAATACTCGACAGATCCGGGAGGTCCACGGTGGCTAATAAAGGTAACTTTCTATTCATATGTGGGTACTGGTGACTTTGGGGAGGGAGTCCCATCGGTAAACCAGTGGGACCATAAGTAGTTTGCATATAATTAGAGTATCTGGGCAGATTCAGGTGTTGGTGTGGAGGCAAGTAACTCATAGGGTTGTACCCTTGAAAGGGGGTGTGGGGTTGAGCATTTAAGCCCCAAATAGGATTAGACATACCAGGATAGGGTTGGCCTATACTAGGGGGTATAACAGAGCTAGCCTAAGGATGTTGCCCCCGAGTCAGGTGAGGATTATGTTGTATAAGATGATTCCAATACTGGACCAAGGATGGAGGTATGTTTTTTCTATAGGGTGGGGTCGGTGGGGGCTGCCCTCCAATCAGGGGTTGTGTCCCAATTAGGATTTGTCCTGCAAGGGGGGGGTTGATTTGGGCCTCCTTGGTGAAGTTTTCCACCAATAGGAATATGGTAATTTGGTGTGAACGATGGAATGGTGCCACTAGGATCAGTGCCTCTGATAGAGGATGGAAGAGGTCCTCTGAAAGGGGGTGGTGAAAAAGTCGGAATAAAATTGGGAGGATGGTGCCCAGAAGGAGTGGGACCACCAAGAGTTCCGAATGTGATTTGCATAGGAGCGGGGATAGAGGCATTCAATGCATGGTATCTGGGTGGAAGTGTCGGGGTGACTTTGGGAGAAATTGATGTGCCAATGGGGGCTTGGATAGCTACGATAATCCCGGTGCGAGGACTTGTAGTATCTGTGTAATGGACCATTTGTAAAGGGAGAGTCAAGATGTGGTCAGCTCATGGAGCTTCCGTACCAGGAAAATAATAAATAGTAGTAAAAGGTACTATGTCTGGATCAGATGTTTCGGGTAGCTCAGGTGAGATAGTGATATCAATGCCTGCTTCTGAGCCAAAGAGATCCTGTCTAAAAATGCCAGTAGTCCAAAAATGATCTTGACCCTCAGGTCCTACGAAAGGTCCAGTCGGTGATCCAAAAGACTGAACAACCAAGTCTCCAGAAGAATTCACTCGCACAATGCATCTCTCGGATTCAAGATGAAGTCGAAAGTCCTCTCGAGAATTGGTAATTCAGAACCATTCTAGACGGTCAGTTCTTTCCACTTGTGGAGTGGCAACATCTTGGACTTTACTCTTTTGAGGATAGCCCTCCGGTGAGTTGGTAGGCAAGGGTTGAGAACCTTCCATATTTTCTAGGGGTAAGCCTTGCCTTCTACGTGAATGACATGGAGGGTCAATTGTGATCGAGTTAAAAACTTACGAAGGAAATTCTATGGTCAACTTGGGTAAACAAACAACAAGCGCTAGTAAAAAGCTAGGAAGCAAAACCAAGCAAACAACACCTTCTAATTCTGAATTCACTAGTTGGTGATGAAATCCAACGTCGCAATGATGAGAAAAGAAGGGGCTGGGCTAGGGTGGAAAAGTTACATTGACAACCTTCTTAACGGACTTACACCTTGGTGCAAGATCCCACACATAATCGTGGGTATACCCTCCAAGGAGCCCTAGTGAGTTTGGTCAATGTCGATTCCAGGTACCATGAAGACTTGCCCCTTCATAGTCACCTTGTGTAAGACCCTAAGAAGATAGGCCACTAAGGTTACCACCAACAGCAATAAATCCTGGGGGAACAGTTGACAGTCCGATCCACACACAAGGGCAGGGTATCTAGGCTGAAATCAACTTGAGAGGCTTCCACTCATCATTGTGGGTATACCTTCAAGTAACCCCCGTAATGCATGCAATCTCTACACCAATATCAACAAAGTAGGGTGAGTAACTCTGTAAATCTCAATGCGACCTCAGGTTTGACCCTTGTGTGAGAAGGGCTTCCCAAGACAAAATGTTGTAAATGGAATTTGACACTCCTTACCACAAGATGCTATTGTGTGTTTTGTGCTTTGGAGAGTGTATCTCTCTGCTTACTCCAAAGCTCTAGCCTAGCTAATGTTGGTGTAATAGAGTCCTAGAAAAGAGTTACTAGTTAAATTTTAAAAATTGTGCCATATTATTAAAGGTTGTTGTTACTCAAAGGAGACGGAATGAAACCAATGTTGTGTGAGACTCTGACCCAACAATGCATAGATAGGAATGAATGATACAATTTTTTTGTTCGATGAACCCTATTTATAGGAGGGAAAGAGGAGTTTTATGGAACAACTTGAACTACGATATATGATCTTCTTTGAAATGCAATATCAACGAATCATGAAAAATGCAAATTCTCTATTCGTTCTATTTCAACAATTGAATGCCAATATTTTCGAATAAAAAGTTGCTTAAAAAGAAAAAATGTTTTTTTTTTATTTTCACTAGAAACCAAACAACAATGGTGAAACTAAGAAAAACTAGCAACTGATGAAAAAGAAATATACAACAAAAAACCCAAACCAATCTTTCAATGAAGACAAAAATAACAAACAGATAAGACTAGTCTCTTCAAATGCATATGGATAACAATTTTCTAAGTAACGATCAATTGAAAAAGACAATTAATCCCAACTTTTAAACCAATCACCGGATCCCAACCAAACAAGCACTCGGATTTCAAAACCAAAGATTATATCCTTGTTAAGAAAAGGTCAAGAGGTAACAGTTGAGAAAAAATGAACAAGAAGAGATTTCGATTTCCAAAGACTAATCATTCAGGAAATCTGAAGTCAAGAAATAATCAATCATTGGCCAAAGAAGTTCTTTTCAGACACACATACAAATCTGGGCATCTGAAGATACAAAAAACCTTAATCCAAAAAAATTACAAATGGGTTCGCAGGCTGGCATTGGTGTACAGTGCAAGAATGAAGGATTCTATCAAGATGGACACAAGCAGAGTGTGAGAAGTTCACACTAGACTGAACAACAGAGTGCAAACTCTAGTGGTTCTCACAGTCCACCAAAGGGTGTAGTGCGAGAAGGCCCGAAACTAAGAAAAATTTGGAAAAAGGACAAAAAAATTGAAGGAAATTCTGGAACCAGGGAGTCTATCAGGGTCCCCTCAAGACTCAGAGATTGATCGAAATGGAAAATGGTAAGTTAAGAGAAAATGGCCAATGAAAAACCACCAAAAATGGGTTTCATCCCCAGTGGAGTCACCAATTTTTTTATCGGACTAATCGATAGGTGTGGACACTAACAGATCTCCCTAGATTCACCTGGATCTAGTACAAAATAAAATAAGATGTGACTCTTTCCCTAAGTTCTAATCATTGAATCTACTAATAGGAAGGAATAAGTGACATACCTTTAGATTGCTTCCTTAGGTCTTTGTTGTTCCCGCTTCACTCTGGTTCTCTTGTGAAGTCAATTCCAAGACAACACAAACCAACCAAATTGAATATAGCAAAGTATATTCAGTGTCAACTTATGCATATGATCAAGGAATTACACAATAAAGTAAGAGTGACTTTATGGGAAAGAGACATGTCGTTGTATCATATTAATTGGAAGTAGAAGATACAACCTGATTTCCTTGATGTTGCAAGCTTCCTTTTAGTGACCCTTGGTTCCAACAAACACAATTGCTCTGTACTTGCATGAAGAAGATCCAATTCCTCTTGATAGACCAAATAGAGTCTTCAAGCTTCTATCCAAATAGGGTTCTTCACACAATTCTTTCACCAATTCTTCATTCAATCTTGCTTAACCTTTTCCATGAGAAACCTTTCAATATATAGGAGAAGGAGAGATGGTTACATG
>SNQJ01S0007223.1:336809-371818 GCA_010110895.2 Picea sitchensis | reverse complement strand
GAAGTCATTACTTCCCTTGAACAATAACTATTGATTATTTCTCATATATTGTGCATGGTGTATTGTGGTGTATTGGTGTAACTCTTATACTATTATTCATTTCTCATTGGATATAGTTGAATGGTTTAAGTATAAGTTGAAAAGGGTTTCAAATTGTACTTGATACTGATTCACCCCCCTCTCAGTGTCAACAGAGATGAGCACGAGAGAAGGAGGGAGAGGAGCATGGGAAAAGGAGGGAGAGGCGCACGGTGAAGGAGGGCACACAGGAGGAGGGTGCATCAGAGGAGGGCACATAGTTTTGAGGGTGCACCAAAGGAGGGCACACAAATTTTAGAGCTCACAAGAGGAGGGAAGAAGCAGAGGAGGGCGCACGGGAGGAGGGAGCACACAGAGGATAAATATGGTTTGACTTCCTTCTCCTATCACTTGAGTGTGCATGCTAATTGTTTGATGAGATTATTGATAGAAATATGGTTTGGTGGAATGTAATGGTTGTAGGAAGTTTTTCATAATGGGATTGCAGAGTTCCCAAATATCACTTCCCAAGCTCAACATTCTTACCATGTGCCAAAAATTGTCACTATCTTCTATGTAATTCAAATCTTCCCTAAAATAGAGCACACATATGAGCTAAGTTATCCTTTTAAAATGCACATAGATGGTTTTATATTAATGTGAAATATATAAATAAAGGTGAAAACTTGTAGTCCTTCATACAAATAATGACATCTTTAAATATAGCAGTCTAACATCAGATTTAGATGAGAGAAACAAGCTATCCCAAATGGCACTTTAGGCCTTTTCTGTCACTTCAAAACTTTCCTGCCTAGATTTGTAAAATTCACTTAATTCCCATAAAAAATTCTTCTAGAGAAAACTAATTATTCTAGGTTTAACAATATTTACATCCTCACAAAAGTGATGTGTCAAAATTTCTCCAAGAATATTTTATCATCATTGATTTCAATAAAATTGGTAATTTTTTGCCATTATTGCAAGTTGTCTAGTAGTTTTTGAAATGAAAATAAAGTTGATAAAAAAAATTATGGAAACAAAACAACTATGCTAGGTTATATCAATTAGGCTTCCTCACAAAACCCATGTGCCCTAATTTTATTTCTCTTCTCCAAATTCCCTTTCCATAAATTAAAATTCCTCAAATTTGGTCATTTTCAAGAATTTCAAGATGGAATGATTGAGTATTGGAAGTACGGGTTTTCAAACTACGATAATAGATAATATGAAGGATATCATCATCATTGTGCACCTCATCATTGACTACTTGTATCATCTATTAGGACTTTGGGGGTGGATCTTTGAATGAAGGAGAAACTTGTATATTGAGCCCACATAAGTAACAACATACCTGACCTGGAACACTAAAGATACAATTATTGGGAATGTTTCCCCATACCCCACCATAGAAGAGCTACCTCATTTATCTTGGGCTTGATACACACTGTGTTCTTTTCATGACTCGTTGTATTAGTGTCTTGTCTTAATTTTTTCCTAATTATCCTAGTCTCCTTTGCAATCCAAAAAATAGCCTTGGTTTTTCAAGTTGAACTTGGAGTTTTTTTAATAGTGCTCAGTGGTATTGGATGTGCAAAAAAAGTAGAATATGTTCAACTTATGTAGGTTCTTGTCTCTTTTACTAGTTTTTCCATTATCACTAGATTTTTTTCCCTCCTTTGTTTTCTTCAATTAGGGTCACTTGGATTCGATGAAACTAAATATAAATATTTTGGTAGGATCACACACATAAATATTGCAGGGAGCATAGTAATGTGAGAAAAAAAGTGGTGAGGATCCCATAGTTCCCCCACCTACCTTATGACAGAAAGGTCATTTCTTGACAATCCATATAGGCTAAATTAAATGTGAAAAAACTAGGCAATAAATTTTCAAAAAGACCAAAATATCACAATCCTTTAGGCCATGATTAACCTAATCCTCCTTGTTGATGATTAAATATGATCCCCAAGGAGGTAAATGATACCTAATTCTTATAGGATAAGTAGTTTTCATGGGAAAGAGGGATGGAAACTTGTATACACTAAGTGTGGGGATACTAGAAGTGGCATTGAGATCAATGGTTAATCTAGTTGATTAGTGAAAAAAATTGTCACATGGCATCACAAGTTTGGGCACGTTGGAACATAGTCTTCGGAAGTTTTGTCCAATTAAAAATTTATGTATGGACTCAAATTGAGGGTATTAGTGGAATTCAAGATTTATGAGGGATGCAAGCTTGAGAAGCATCATAGACACTCAATTTATAAGGATGAAATGTATAGAACAAGAGGGATGATGGAATCAGTGCACTCAAACATCTACAAGTGAATTCAAGTGTTGTCACATAGAGGAGGAAAGTATTTTATCACATTTATAGATGATATTTCAAAAAACACCTTTGTTTACTTTCTAAAAATAAATCATAAATCTTGGAGCATTTTAAATTTTTTAAAGCCTTTGTGTAGAAACAATTGGGAGACCATTGAAAATAATAAGGTGTAATAATGGGGGAGAGTACACATTAAAAGCATTCAAGATTTTTTTTCTCTCATGAAGGGATCCAATTAGAATATACTTCGCCATATTATTTGTAGTGAAAGAAGGTAGTGGAGAGAAACAAATGGCCTATGGTGGATAATTCAAGGTGTATGCTTAAAAGTTTCATAGTAACAAATACCAAAGTATGGAAACCACAACCTATACCTAAAGTATGTTACCTACCAAAGAATTGTAGAAATCATTGTTTGGAGTATGGCATCGAAGGAAGCCAAATGGTTAGAATTTGAGCACTTTTGGTTTTCCATTATATGCATACATTATAGATAGAGGTGAAAAACATGGATGATAGGAGCACAAAATGTATTATGGTTGTTTATGGTTCAAATGAAACTATTTATAGATTGTATAGCCCAATATAACATTCAATGATTGTTGGCACAAGGGCAGACCCAAGCTTCACTCCAAGAGTGCACCAACAAGCCCTAGATACTAGCCCTTTCGGCAACACCTGTGAAGCAGATGCAGTCTCACCCGAAGCTGCTATGAGGGGTTTGCAGGACAGAGATGTCTACAACCAATGGAATATCAAGTGGATTGAGTACAACAAAAACTCCATATGCATCAACACTTATCAACTAGATCTATCCTGCACAATTATAGATCTGATCTAACACAACAATGAAACTAACCATATAACAAAAACAGAGATCAAAGCATCACACACACACACAAAACAAGGTATACATGGTTCACCCTCTCTCTAGGGCTACGTCCATAGAACTGTGCTTATAATATATTAAGATAAAGCCTATAGTTCTGATTTGCGCTCTTAGCCAACATATATTCTCTCTTATTCTCTCGTCCTCTACCATCCTGCACACCCAACTATAGGATGTGATCCTCACACCCATCTGAGGATCTTACAACATCAGGAAGATTTCACTCTTAGCACTTCCTCTCTCACAATACAACAATCTCTCAATCAACAATACTCAATATCTATGACCAATAATAGTATCCTTCCTTTTTATGACCTAGGTCCTCTCGACCTCTATTTATACATTATAGTCCCTCACCGATAGCCTTAGGTCGAAACCTAGGTGTCAAAAACCCTAATTACCAAAACCCTAGGTGTTTAAAACCCTAGGTCAACTTGACCCACGTTTCCCGGGCTTTGCCAGCCTGTCTCTCCTTTATTTATATGCAGTGGTAATAGTGACTTTCCCCGCTTTCTAGGTTGTCCTCTATCCATATCCCTTGCTGATATATCATCCTTGATATTCTCATCTAACAACTATCTTTTCCGTACGTTGCTATGTTTTTTCTTCTCTTTTTCTTACTTCGACCCAGTGACAATCACTGTGTCTCCCGCGCAGTTCGTGTTTGACCTTTTCTTCCCCTATCTTCTCTTGCTTCCATATGTAAGGGCCAACAAGTCCCCAACACTCACCAGTGACTCATCTTAAGGAACTTTAGATCAGATCTTTCTATTTTACTTCAACTTTCTACTGCGCAGTGCAGTCTTTGCTTTCTACTTTGCGTCTCTTTCCTTCCTTTGTGCAAGATGTCTTTTTTGAATCTGGTACCCAGTTTCAACTGCACCCAGTACCTAGACCCTTCTCCTTTTGTTTTTATTGAGAGATGTGAGGCAACTGGTTGTCATAGTACAACTTCAACCGACTCTCGTTCACCAATCCTTCCTTCCACTCTCCATTCAATGTCTTCAACTGCCCAACTCCTCCTTCTGTAACATAGGCAATATCATAAGGTCCAAGCCAATGCATCCTAAACTTCCCTGGGTGTCTTATGAACTTATTGTATTACACCAGTAATAAATCGCCTTGCTTGAATGTCTTTTTCTTGATGTGCCTGTTGTGATATGCCTTCTCTAATTATTTCTGAACCTGTTGGTGGAGTCCTGCAATGAATCGATCTTCCTCCAATTCAACCAACTATGCTAGCCTCTCCTGTACAGCACTAGTATCATCCATGTCTTTAAATGAAATGATTCTTAATCTTAGTACCAAATATTCCATTGGGACAACAACTTCAAGGTTGTAAACCAACTTGAAAGGAGTCTGCATTGTTAATTTATTGCAAGTGGTTCTATAAGCCCAGAGTACTGTTGGTACTCTTAAATCCCAGTCGTCCCTGTTCACACTGCAAACCTTCATCAATTCTATTTCTAAGATTTTGTTGAATGCTTCAACCATTCCATTTTCTTGTGGGTGGTAAGGTGTACTCTTCTGATGGTGAACTGCAAATTCTTCAATCAGGGCTTCCACTATCTTATTGATGAAATGGGTGCATTGATCACTCATAAGGGTCTCAGGGCATCCAAATATGGTTATTATGTCATCAAAGATAAAGTGCGTAGCTGTAGTTTCACTACAGTCCTTGACTTCTCTTGCTTCGGCCCATCTGGTTAAGTATTCAGTCGCAGTAATGATGTACCTTGCTCATGCGTGCTTCCCTGGTGGGTTTATAGGTCCCACGAAATCAATGGCCCATTTTTCAATTGCTTGTAGGGTCATCTGCGGTGCTAATGGAAATTCATCTCTTTGGGATGGTTTTCCAACTCTTTGGCATATATCACAAGCTCTAGCATAATCCTTAGCATCTCTGTGTAAGGTAGGCCACCAAAGGCCAACTCGTAGGAGATTTTGCGTAATTGATTTCCCTGCATAACATCCTCCTACGATGCCTTCATGGTCTTCTGTGAGGATCAGCAGGTAAGTTTCCTCCATAACGCATCTTCTTAGTATCTCATCAGGTCCCATATTGTATAGTTGACTTTCTATCAGTGAGAAGTCTGCAATGTGCACCAAGAGATGTTTTTTCTAGTGAATTGTATACTCGGTAGGTGCTATCCCTATTGTTAGGAACTAGATGATGTCGACGAAGTGGTCATCAATATTTTTAATGACGAGCAGTTTTGCATCTGGTAGTGTATCCTCCAAACTAGTGGGTTCTTCTCCATGTTCCAACCTTGATAAGTGGTCAGGGCCCTTGTTCATTCTTCCTGGATTAACTATGATCTCAAAATCATATTCCCGAAACAGTAGGATCCATCTGCATATCCGCCCCCACAAGACTAGTTTATTAATGAGGTATTTCAGTGCAGAGTGATCTTTGAACATTTTAAAGTGTCCTCCCAATAAGTAGTGGCATCATTTTTGTAGTGCATATACCATGTCCAATCCTTCTCTCTCTGTGGTGGTGTAGTTAACTTCTGATGTGGAGAGCTTCCTTCTAGCAAAGGCTAGCAGGTGATCAATGTCTCCTATTCCTGGTTGTGCTAGTACTACTCCTAGTGCAATAGAATACGCATTGATGTGCACGTGAAACTCCTTGCTCCAATCTGTAAAAACCATAATGGGTGCAGTGACCATATTCTATTTCAGTGTGTCGAAGCTTTGTTGGAATTCATCTGTCCACCCATACTAAATCCTTCTTCAACAACTTCTGCATTGGTGCTATAATTTGGAGATAACCTTTAATGAATTTCCTATAATAGCCAGTGTGTCCAAGTGCAGTGCACAGTTGTTTAACTTAAGTAGGAGGTGGAAAATCAACTATAATTGCAACTTTAGATGGATCAACCAACAATCCCTGATTGCATACAGTATGGCCTAATAATACTCCAAATGGTGAGAAGAACATGCACTTCTTCAAATTTAAAGAAATTTGGCACTGCCTACATTTATCCAAAATTAGCCTTAGGCATTCAGTATGGCTTTTCAACAAACTAAATACAGTCCAGTCATCAAAATATGCTTCTAAAAATTTATGCAAATTTTTTTTGAACGCTTCGACCACCACCCTGGAAAAGATCGCTAGGGCATTCTTCAGTCCAAATGGCATTAATGTGTATTGAAAGGATCCCCATTATATGTCAAATGTGGTCTTATGGAAATCCTCCTTGGCAATCTGGATCTGATGGTATCCTGAAAATCCATCTGTAAAATAATATACCTCTTGGCCTCCCACATTGTCTAATGACGCAGGCCTCCCAACCCATATGTTGGAAGTCCACGCACACAGGATCTTTCTTCTTCCTCTAGCCCGAAGAGCCCTCAACAATTGGCTCTTTTATTTCCCTTTTGGGAAATCTACACCCACAAACAACCTTGAGAAAATTTCCCCCTCTTTATACTTCGTGAGATCGGACTTCATGATTTCGTGAATCCGGTGATCAAGCGCCTTGTCTCTCTATTCCCCGAAACCCAAAAATAGTCAACACTTGACCTTTTCTCTCTCTATTTCGGATTCCTCCTTATCACGATTTTGGGGGTTGCGATGTCAAGCAACTCATCCCCTCGACTCCTGAAACCCGATTTACTGAAACTTCAATGCACTCGCAAGGTTGACCTTTCAACAACCGTTCATTCCGTCGGGACTTCAGACTTCGCGATTTCGTGAATCCTGATGCAAAGGTTTCAGGACATTTCTCCATGAAACCCCGAGATGGTCAACGGAATTCACTACCTTGTCTATAGTGTGCCACCTATCCACCCTGTTGATTTCTATGGCCCACATGATCCTTTCGGCCCTTTGGGACTTCACGTTTCGTGATTTCGCGAGTCCTATTGCAAAGATTACGGGACTTCAATTTACGAAACCCCGAAATAGAAATCATCAGGTAAATCCAATGGCTCCTGTTGGCTTGAATCTACAGCTCTAATTCTCCTGATCTTGAACCCCTCGAAAGCACTCACCATAACTCCCCTACTCCTCCATGAGATCTTACGACTCACGGGACTTCACGAATTCTCCACAGAGAATTTCGACCGTCCGTCTCTTTCCTTCAGAAGGACTTCTACAAATTTTTACCAAGTGGTTTTTTTCACAGTACTCAACTGCCTGCGACACAAACTTACAATGACTTCTCACTGTTCCAATGCACAAACTTCCTGTGCTTCCTTCAATGAATGTGGAGACTCTATCCCTTTTGAGCTTTCTCCAACTCTGAGTCTTGAAGAAGACTCCTGCATGCACTCCTTGCGGAAAATTTCTTAATTACTCCAAGGAATTGAAAATCCTTCGACTCTGAGCACTCCCTGTGGTAGCAGTCTCTCAATACTTCATTCAGGTTACAAAAACCTGAAACTCTACTCCACCTGCATACACCTTGCATGCCTCCTGTGCATAACTACACTTCCGTGAAAATGAGAACAATTTTTGTCTCCCCTGATCTTTCAGAGGTGAACTCTGACTTTTTTCGACACACTCCTTGTAGACAAACTCCACTGCACTCCTTGCAAGAATTTTACTCACTCAGGCAGATAAACAATTGAAACTCATTTCTTACTCTTCCTCTCAAATTTCAAACATTCAACAAGAAATCATTCATACATAGCATAAAAGCAATTGCATGACAGAAAGAGTAAATCATTCATGAGCATAAAATTAAAAAATGCATACATAGAGAATATTGGAACACCATGAGTCTGAATCAAAGCCTTTTTGTATTAATCCAAAACTTCTATACATGGAATTCTTCTACACAACTCTCTGCTTCTTCTCTTCTATGCTCTATGCTCTCAATTGGAGTAATCTCATTCTTCTTTTATGTTACAATACATAATGAAGGTGTCTATATCCTGTTTCCCTCTTTCATTCTAAACTGTCTAATCTATGCATTAAATTCTATCTACTTGCATTAACTATCATAAATGCCTTCTACCTACTAAGGATGAGAGAGGATCACTCAAGTTCCATTTACATTTTACAAGTGTGCCTCCACTTGATGACTTCATTAATTTTTCAAGACATTTTCAAAATTTGCACTGGGTGCTTTTCCAACTGTCTTTTATCTCCACGCTGGCTCGCTTGAGATGCTCCTGGATCATACTCCCTTGCTTGAAAATTTTCATGGGCTCTTGTCCATGAGCTCGCGTATGGCATGTCCATGCCTCTGGATCTCTGCTTCATTCTCCTAGCTGGCATCTTCAACTGGATGGCCCTTGCACTTGACCAAATATTCAAAGTATTGCTTTCGCCTGGTCTTCTTGCTGACCCTTTTGTCCAGTATGCACTCCATCTGTAGATTTTCTGCAACTAGCATTTTTTTTGTCCACTAGACTTCTCGCTGTTCATTTCCCATTCCATCTTCCTCAACTTTATATGGGTACAAATCTGAGCTATTGAATATCGAAGAAATTCCGATCCCATCGGGTAATTCAATCTCGTAAGCATTTTCCCCAAATTTCTTCAAGACCTTACATGGTATGATTTTCTTCATCTTCAGTTTATTATATCTTCCTCTCGGGAACCTTTCCTTTCTCAAATGTGCCAAAATCAAATCACCAACTTTAAATTGAAGTTGTCTCCTGTGTTGATCTACTCTGCGCTTATATTCCTGGCTCGAACTTTGCAATCGCTCCTTCACCTGGCTGTGAAGTTCCTTCATTGCCTCTGCGAAATATTCTGCACTAGCGCTCCTAATCGCAGTCTATTCTGAATCTCTCAGCTCATAAATTCCTCTCGGCTGCATGCCATAGACAATCTGAAATGGACTCTACCCCGTGCTTCTATTAACTGAGTCGTTATAAGAAAAATCTGCCTGCGGTAATATGTTGTCCCACTGGCTGTGGTGTTCTGTCACCAGGCTTCTCAGCAAGTCTCCCACACTTCTGTTCACCACTTCTGTCTGTCCATAAGGTCCTCCAAAAGTGTCCTACGAACTTAGTGTCTCGATCCAAAAATATGATCCTTGGTAAGCCGTGAAGTCGAATGACTTCCTTGAAAAACAGGTTCACAATGTGAGTTGCGTCACTAGTTTTCTGGCATGGAATGAAATGTGCCATATTGGAAAATATATCCACCACCATAAATATTGAGTCAAACCCTCTTTGTGTTCTTGGCAACCCCAATATGAAGTCCATGCTGACTGCATCCCATGGCTTCTCAGGTATGGGAAACGGTTGATAAAACCCTGCATTCTATCTCTTTCCCTTTGAATGTTGGCAAATTCTGCATCTGTCCACGAATCTCTTGACGTCTGCTCGCATTCCCGGCCAAAAATATGACTCATTCAACTTTGAAAACATATTGTCGTGACCAAAGTGCCTGGTCAATCCTCCATTGTGTTTCTCTTTTAGCAAATTCTCCCTCATGGAGCATTTTGGAATACAAAGTTGATTACCTTTAAACAATAATCCTTCCTGGATCATGTACTCTGCCCATTGGCTTATGTCTCTGAGAATTGGATTCTCAGCTACTTCGTATGCCCCTTTAAAATCTGGATCATCCCTGTACATGTCCCTGAGATCATCAAAACCCAATGTTTTGACTTTGAATTCCTGCAATAGCAAACATTTCTTGCTCAAAGAATCAACAACTTTGTTAGCGGTACCAAAAATATATTTAATCACAAAAGTGAAGTTCTACATGTATTCAACCCATTTAACATGTCTTTGATTCAACGTTTCCTGTTGAGTCACAAATTGCAATGCATGATTGTCACTGTATAAGACAAACTCCTTGGGAATCAAGTAATGTCTCCATTTCTTCAATGCCTAAATAATAGCATAAAACTCCTTGTCATAAGTGGAGTATTTTATCTTGGCTTCATTCAGTGTTTCACAGAAGTACGCTATCGGTCTGTCTTCTTGACTCAAGACTGCCCCTATTGCAAATCCACTTGCATCGCATTTCACTTGAAATGTCTTTTGGAAATCAAGCAACACCAGAATTGGTTGTTCTGTGATCTTCCTCTTCAATAGATTAAACCTCTTCTCAGCTTCTTCTATCTAGTGAAAATATTTGTGTCTTTTCTTCACTATATCTGTCATTGGTGCACTAATTCTGCTGAAATTTCCGATGAACTTTCTGTAGAAACTAACCAATCCATGAAAACTTCTCACCTCAAATATACTCTTTGGTGACGACCAATTCTTGATTGCCTCCACCTTATATGGATCCATCCTCAACTCATCTGTAGAAATAACAAATCCCAAATAAATGAGCTCCGTCTTCATGAATGAGGACTTCATCATGTTTATAAATAGCTTCTCCTACTGTAACCTCTGCATCACTGTAGCGAAATGCTTCAGATGTTCAGCTTCTATTTTACTGAAAATCAATATATCATCAAGATATATGATAACAAAATTTCTGATGAAATCCCTTAGGACTTCATTCATCAACCTCATGAAAGTACCTGGTGCGTTCATTAATCCAAATGGCATAACAAGCCATTCATACAATCCTTCATTGTTTTTGAATGTTGTCTTCCATTCATCACCTTCTCTCATGCAGATTTGATGATATCCACTTTTCAAATAAATCTTTGAAAATAATTTTGCTCCACTCAAGCAATCCATCAGATCATCCATACTTAGCAATGGAAATCTGTACCTTATGGTTATCTTGTTGATCACCCTAGAGTCAGTACACATCCTCCAACCTTCGTCTTTCTTTAGACTGAGTATTGTCGGAACAACACACAAACTAAAACTTTCCTTGACCAAACCTTTGTCCAACAAATCCTGGACTTGTCTTTTGACCTCTTCATTGTCCTGCGGCATCAATCTGTACGCGGATTTGTTTGGCAAACTAGCTCCTGGTATGAGATCAATATGATGACTCACCCTTCTGATCGATGGCAATGAATGAGGTAGTTCATCCACTATTATGTCAATGAACTCTTCCAACAGTTCCTGAACCTCTTCTGGTAAATCATCTACCCTTGTGCTGGTTAAAACAATCTTCGGTTTCCTGACCACAATGAATTGCAATTCCTCCTTCTTCTTAACTTTTGTAAGAAGTTCCTTCCCACTCATGAGAAGTACAGTGTTGCTTACTTCAGGTTTCACCTCCTTATCCTTGATTGGAAGCAACATGTGAGTCCTCCCATTCTTCTCTAGGGTGTATGTGTTCATTCTCCCGTCATGAATCACATTCCTATCATATTGCCACGGTCTACCCAGCAAAATATGACAAACATCCATGGGAATAAAATCACAGAGTATCTTATCATTATATCCTCCTATCTTAAATTCAACTAAACACTGTTTAGTGACAGTTACCTAATGTGCTTCTTGTATCCATGAAACTCTGTATGGGCTTGGATGATCAATCGCCTCCAGCTCCATCTTTTCTACCATCTCTGTTGAAATGAGATTGTTTGTGCTACCATTGTCCACAATGACCTTGCATACCCTGTCTTTGGTTTTGCAAGTAGTCAGAAAAAGTCTGTTTCTTTGGACTGAACTCTCCACCTCTTTCTTTGGTGTCAAAAGAGATTTCCACATCATCAACGACCTTCCACCTTCAACATCCTCTGCCTCAACATTCCACCTCTGTGCTTCGGCGATGTGGGTCTCACCTCCTTATTTATTTTTATCTGGACACTCATAAGACTTGTGTCCAGTCTTTCCACATGTGAAGCATGTTATCACTCCACCTCTTCCTCTTCCTCTACCTCTGGTACGAGGAAAAATATTATTATCATCATAATATCCCCTCTGTTCGGTATGATGCCCTCTCTGTTCAGCATATTGCCCTCAATGTGAGCTTCCACCTCTCTCAGTTTGAGTCTTAGGTTTCTTCCATTCCTCCTTGGGTTTCTGATTTTTATCCTGGGCAACTGATTTGCCTTTGGGATGACTTCTGCCTCCACCTCTTTGACCTTGCTTTCGGCTCAGCTTCTCTTCAACTTTTAGAGCCATCTGATAAGAATCTTCCATCGTTTGGATGGTTATCATGCTCATCTCATCCTGAATGTTTTATCTCAGGCCATTCATGTATCTAGAAACGTTTTCATCGTCGCTTTCCCGATGACCTGCCCTGATGTTCAGCCTGTAGAATTCTTCAGTGTATTCTTTCACTGTCATAATCTTTTGTCTCAAGTTTTGCATTCTTCGAAACAGAGTAATCTGGTAATCTTTGGGGATGAATTTCGCCTTCATCTTCATGATCATTCTATCCCAACTCTTGATCTTTTGCTTCCCTTTGTAGTGTATGTCAACTTGTAGCTCATCCCACCACAATGCTGCATGTCCCTTTAATCTCGTGACAACATGTTTTCCCTTCTTGTCCTCTTGGACATCTTCATAGTCAAAATATGTGTCAAGAGCTCTAATCGAGTCGAGAAGCTCTTCTGCATCTAGATTTCCCTCATAAGTTGGAATGTCCATTTTCGCTCTTGCACCCATTCTTTGCTGCATGTTCAGCTGCAACTTCTTCCCTTTCATGTTCAACTTCAATTTCACTTTCGAAATCACTAAGATCCCTAGCACTGACTATGCACCTCTATGTTGTCTCCATGTATTCAAGTCTGGCACGTAAGTCACGCATCTCTCTCTCCATGGCTGGATCAGACATCTGTCTACCCCTTCTCCTCGATGGCATGGTGAATTCTCCTTTCCCCTACTGCAGAAAGAAAAGAAACCTTTATGTTCTCTGATACCAAACTTGATGCAACCCTCCCAACCCATAGGTCGAAAGTCCACATACACAGGATCGTTCTTCTTCCTCTAGCCCAAAGAGCCCTCAACAATTGGCTATTCTATTTCCCTTTTGGGAAATCTACACCCACAAACAACCTTGAGAAATTTTCCCCCTCTTTATACTTCAGGAGATCGGACTTCATGATTTCGCGAATCTTGTGATCAAGAACCATGTCTCTCTATTCCCCGAAACCTGAAAACAGTCAACACTTGACCTTTTCTCTCTCTATTTTGGATTTATCCTTATCGCAATTTCAGGGGTTGCGATGTCAAGCAACTCATCCCCTTGACTCCCGAAACCCTATTTACCGAAACTTTGATGCGCTCGCAATATTGACCTTTCAACAACCCTTCATTTCATGGGGACTTTGAACTTCGCCCCTGATGCAAAGGTTTCAGGAATTTTCCCCACGAAACCCCAAGATGGTCAATGAAATTGACTAATTTGTCAATAGTGCACTACCTGTCCACCCTGCTGATTTCTATGTCCCACACAATCCTTTCGGCCCTTCGGGACTTTGTGTTTCGTGATTTCGCGAGTCCTGTTGCAAATATTACGGGACTTCAATTTACGAAACCCCGAAATAGAAATCCACGGGTAAATCCAACGGCTCCTGTTGGCTTGAATCTATGACTCTACTTCTCCTAAGCTTGAACCCCTCAAAAGCACTCACCATAACTCCCCTGTTCCTCCGTGAGATCTGACGGCTCATGGGACTTCACGAATTCTCCACAGAGAATTCCAATTGTCTGTCTCTTTCCTTCACAAGGACTTCTGCAACTTTTTACCAAGTGGTTTTTTCCACAGTACTCAACTGCCTACGACAAAATCTTGCAATTCCTTCTCACTGTTCCAATGAACAAACTTCCTATGCTTCCTTCGATGACTATGGAGACTCTATCCCTTCTAATCTTTCTCCAACTCTGAGTCTTGAATAAGACTCCTGCATGCACTCCTTGTGTCAAATATCTTAATTACTTCAAGAAATTGAAAATCCTTCGACTCTGCGCACTCCCTGCGGCAACAGTCTCTCAATACTTCATTCAGGTTACAAAAACTTGAAACTCTACTTTGCCTATGCACACCTTGCATGGATCCTATGCCTAACTGCACTTCTGTGAAAATGAGAACAATTGTTGTCTCTCCTAAGCTTTCATAGGTGAACTCTGACTTCTGTCGACACACTCCTTGCGGACAAACTCCACTGCACTCCTTCTAGGAATTTTATTCACTCAGGAAGAGAAACAATTGAAACTCATTTCTTACTCTTCTTCTCAGATTTCAAACATTCAACAATAAATCATTCATACATAGCATAAAAGTAATTGCATGACAGAAAGAGTAAACCATTCATGAGAATAACATTAAAAAATGCATACACAGAGAATATTGGAACACAATGAGTCTGAATCAAAGCCTTTTTGTATTAATCCAGAGCTTCTATACATGGAATTCCTCTACACAACTCTCCACTTCTTCTCTTCTATGCTCTATGCTCTCAATTGGCATAATCTCATTCTTCTTCTATGTTACAATACATAATGAGGGTGTCTATATCCCATTTCCCTCTTTCATTCTAAACTGTCTAATCTATGCATTAAATTCTATCTACTTGCATTAACTATCATAAATGCCTTCTACCTACTAAGGATGAGAGAGGATCACTCAAGGTCCATTTACATTTTACAAGTGTGCCTCCACTTGATGACTTCATTAATGTTTCAAGACATTTTCAAAATTTTCCCTGGGCGCTTTTCTAGCTGTCTTTTATCTCCGCGTTGGCTCGCTTGAGATGCTCCTGCATCATCTAATAATTCATCAGTGAATGGTGTAGGGAAAGGGTCATGCAGACATGCATCGTTCAATTTCCAGAGGTCCACACATATTCTGATTTCTAATATATTCTTGTCTTGTACCACCATAGGTCCGATCCATTCTGATTCTTCGACATGTTCAATAATCCCTGCTTCCATCATTCTGTCGAGCTCAATCTTTACTTTTTCCTTGTATTTTGGATTCAATCTGTAGGGTCTTTGATTGATTGGCTTCACATATGGTTTCAAAGGTATTCTCATATCTCCCATAGGTCCTTTTATTCCCTTCATATCAGTGAACTTGGTTGGAAACAAGTCCTGATATTCGCGCAATAATTATGTAATCGTTTCAATGGTAGGAGCATCCCAATAATCTCCAACATTGGCAAGCTTTGGTGTCTCCTCTGTTCCAATATTGACCTTTCTGATCTTGATTGGCTATCCAATAAATGGTAATTCAACTCCTGGTCCCTCCACATCTCTTTGGCCTTGTGTCTCTACAATGTTGACCTTCCTCGGGTCATCATCGTCATCTGCGTTGATATTATAGCAAGTTTGCAATTTCTGGAGAGGCACAGTCCATTCATCCTCCTCTTGTTCCATAGGGAGGCTAGATGCCTCTTTGAATACCTTCTACCTCACAATATGTAGTGCTTGGTCTACTGAAGGATATTCACTTTCAAATAAAAAGGTGGTAAAAAAATTTTGAATCATACCTTCCCAATCTATGGTTATGAGGCATAATTCCGCTTGAAGGTACTAGTTGATAGGGGTCGTATCTAGCGTGTTAATGAATCTGTGCACCCATTTTTCTCAAGGAATATTTCTCCAGGCCTTTTCACAGCTTCTTGCATGGTCCTTTGGGCAGATTCGACCAGTATACCTTACTTCACAGCTTACTTCTTGTGCTAAAAACCATGTTGTCATCAAGGTTTGGCATTGTGTCCAGTCTGTGATGTTTCTTTTGTGCATCCCCCACCATCTTTCTGGTGTAGCTTTCATTTCCTCATCCATTGCCAACAATATCTATTGTGTTGTTACACTTGTTTCAAAATCTGAAAGGAAGGTTTCTATGGGGTTCAGACCATCAAATGTGGGAAACTTACTCACTGTTATGTCGATCCAGCGAACTTCTCTGGTTAATCTAACACATCTTCTGGTAGATATTTCATACATATGGTTCTGCCAGTTCTCCAGTGCTTCTTCTAAGTCTTATGAACATGCATTGTCACTTCGCCAGCTTAGATTCCCATCGGCTGTAGGATTGATATAATCTTGTTGTTTGGCTATTAGTTTGTAGATGTTTTTCAATTTGTATGCATGGTCCTCTTCTCTAATGGGCTGTGTGTAACGCTGACCCTCATCTGGATCTAAGGGTGCAATGAACCTAAGGCCATCTCTTTCAATGTTCATATGTCTTTTCTTCAAATCAACAACAATGGAGTTGTCGAAAGCCCAATCGATTCCAAGGAATGCAGGGTAAGGGCAACTATCATCAACAATTTCAATTACTTCAAAATCTACAAAGGTTCTAACTCTGTCGATGTCCATCGGGACATGCTCCAATCGTTCAAATGGGCTGACAACTTGCTGATTAGCCATGCAAAGTCTGATAGGGGAATATATCAGCTTGGGTTTTCCCATCAGTGCCCAAGTTTGCTTCGTCATGACATTGACCTCCGATCCTAAGTCTAGGACCACATAATCTATATCATATTATCCTATCTGAGCATTCATGTGTAATTCTTTATTTGTTCTTCTCTTCTTGCCAATTTGGTGTACTTCCTTATTCAGTAAGGGGTCTGTCTTCCCTAGATCATAGTGGTTGATTAAGCTCTGTAGTTATTGCATAGTGTTCCCATCCTGAATTAACTTAATACAAGCATACAAAAATTTGATGGGTTTACTTACCTCTTTTCCTTCTTTATGCACAGTCGACTGGTCAAATGTTTGAGGCATGCCATACTATTTTATTTTCTGTCATGTTTTTGACGAGGACCCTTGGTATCTCTCGAACTCTTGTCTCACTTCCTCAAATATTTGTCTTTCTTTCTTTGCATCAAAATCCTGAGTCTTCTCTGCATCTTTCCTGATACCTGAATATTCTCCGATCTTTCTTTGGATTGTTCTATCCTCTCCTGTAGAAATGCCTCCTTGAGTAATAATAGAAAATCTAGGGTCTATTCTACGAGGCTCAACATATATCATTTGTACTTGAGGGTTCTACTTGGGTCCTCGTCTTTCCTGAAGCTTGGCTAGCAACATAGGACAGTCTTCGATAACATGCTCGAAGGATTTGCAATAACTATAGGTGGTGCAAGGGTTCTGATAGTCCCTCACTAGATGTCCTAGCTACGCACAATTGGAACAAATTATTTTTCCTCGGCCTCGACCCATACCTCCTCCTCCTCCTCCTCCACTGCATCAACTGCAAGGATTGAAAGTTCCTCTTCCTGGGGAATTGTACTGTGCAATGTTTCCTTCTTGGTGCACTTCACCTTGGATCTTGTATATGTCTCTTGGTCTTTCATGCATTAGGTCAAAGGCCCTACAATATCTATCATCATTCCCTACAGACTTATAGAATGTGAAATACAAGTTTTTGGGTGTTTGAACATACTTCTGCATATAGTAGCACTCACCAGGGCGATGTCAATTTTTGCATACTTCGCACCAGGGCAGGTTAACTTGCTTCAAGGGGCTCGGTGCTACTGAGGATAAATACTCATGAAAAAAGGGATAGTGTTCCTTATCATGACCTTCATATCTTCATCTTACACACCATATATCTTATATTTTATCCTTCCCCTTGTCCTTCTTCGTTTCCTCGACCTGCAGAGACAAACTAGTTAACTAGCTTAGGATCTGGTTCATGCCTGAGCTAGATTCTCCCACAGGTGTTGATTCAAGCTTCATGGAAATCTCCAAATCTTCCGCCTGTGATGCAATCTTCTGTTGCATAAAGGGAACTCTAATATGTGGTAGAATATCAACGATGAACCATTCCTTGTTCTGTTCATCTAGGATCTTAAAATTCAATCTTCCGGTTAAGGTTTTGAATCTTTGATCAAACTCCCAAACAGGTTCAACAACCTTTTTCTTTATCTCTTTCAGTTCTATGATACATTGTGACTCCAACTTAGGTTTCTTAAACTCTGCAATCAGTGCATTCTTGATATCATTCAATGGCTTAGGCTGCACAAGTCCTTGGATAAGCTTCATGTACCAATTTAACACGCGATCCCTCAGTGTGGTGCTAAACTGGTTTATTTTAACAACTTCATCAGTAATGATTTTAATGTTCCATACAGATTCACATAGGAACCAGTGTTGATCAGGATTTTTAGATCCATCTCCTCTAAAAATAGGGAGCCTCATCTCATCTTCCATGGAGCTACCTAGGCTTCCTGTCTGAGTAAACATTGAACTTCTTGTAATGGTACTCTGCAGACTCTAGTGATTCTGACTATTCTGATGGTTTAATGTTTCTGAAACAACAGGGGGGTCGTTATTACTTACTTTAGTAGTTTGCGCAGTTCATGAGGTTTCTGGCTTACTTTGGCGAAGTTGTTCCACTTTCCCTTCTTATGTTTCGGTGGGTTCTGAATGTTCTTCGTCTGTCATATCTACCTCTTCCCCACTATAGAAACCCTCTTCTCCGTAGTTTTTCTTAAACAGGTTCTCAAGGTGAACCCCTCTAAATACTCTTCCACTGTGTGTATGTCCAGCTTTTGTGTCATTGACACTGTCCGATTTTTTGAGCATTAGCCTTTTCAAGTCCAACCAATCTACTGTATCTTCAAGATGTGGTTTTCATCCAAGAGAATCTTGATTCTTAACTTCAGAAAATGCAAAAATTTCCCTGTAGGCCCTTTGAAAAAGTATCTCTCGGCTTCACTATATGATTCTACTCTGTCAACAACAAATTCAGTGATATATCCTCCAATGGTACTATCAAACCAATAATCTACGACTCTCGATACATTGTAATCAACTCTCTTAACCCTTTGGATCAATGTCGATGTCCAAGCCACAGGAGGTCTAGATCTGATCTTAAATTGTGTATCATCTAGTCTAGCCAACCACTCATGTAGCTCCTGATGGATTCCTTCGATGAAAATCTCGTGAATATCGGTGAAAATGTATCTTTGTAGCCAATCCTCAGTAGTCAATTCAGGGTTCTTGTTATGGGCTCCAACGAAGTCCCTCTCCTGATATTCTATCCACTTTTGAATCTTTGTCTTGGATGGGAACCACCTTGACATTCCCTCATGAAGATTCTAGTCCTGGCAACAAAACCATTTGTTGTCACAGGGGCAGACCCAAGGTTCACTCCAAGAGTGCACCAACAAGCCCTAGATACTAGCCCTTTCGGCAACACCTGCAAAGTAGATGCACCCTCACCTAAAGAAGCTATGAGGGGGTTGCAGGACAAAGATGTCTACAACCAATGGAATGTCAAGTGGATTGAGTACAACAACAAATCCATATGCATCAACACTTATCAACTAGATATATCTTACACAGTTCTAGATCTGATCTAACACATCAATGCAATTAATTATATAACAACAAAAAAGATCAAAGCATCACACACACACAACACAAGGTATACGTGGTTGACCCTCTCTCTAGGAATACGTCCACACAACTGTGCTTATAATATATTAAGATAAAGCCTGCAATTCTGATCTATGCTCTTAGCCAACATATCTTCTCTCTACTTCTCTTGTCCTCTATCGTCTTGCGCACCCAGCTGCAGAATGTGATCCTCGCACCTAGCTAAGGATCTTACAACATCGGGTATATTTTGCTCTCAACACTTCCTCTCTCACAGTACAACAATCTCTCAATCAACAATACTCAATATCTATGCCCAACAATAGTACCCTTCCTTTTTTTGACCTAGGTCCTCTCGAACTCTATTTATACGTTATAGTCCCTCACCGACAACCTTAGGTTGAAACCTATGTGTCAAAAACCCTAATTACAAAAACCCTAGGTGTCTAAAACCTTAGGTCAACTTTACCCACTTTTCCCAGGCTTCGCTAGCCTATCTCTCCTTTCTTTCTGGGCAGTGATAATGGTGGCTTTCCCCGCTTTTTGGTTTTTCCTCGATCCATCTCCCTTATTGATCTGTCATCCTTGATCTCCTCATATAATGGCTAGATTTTCCATACTTCGCTTCGGTTTTTCTTCTCTTTTGCTTACTTCAACCCAATGACAATCACTGTGTCTCCCACGCAGTTCGCGTTTGACCTTTTCTTCGTCGATCTTCTCTTTCTTCCATATCCAAGGGCCAATAATGATTATAAGTTGAGATGTTTTTTTATGAAGTTGCATTATTAGTGAATCATCTCGATAGCGACTACAAAGGTAGGAGAACCATTAAGCTTTTGGATGTCCCTTAAATGGAGATAATTGAGGAATATAACGAGGGAACTTCAAATGAAGATAATCCTTCATTTTGGGAGAGTGTATAAGTGAAAAAAACCTAAAAAATAATTGTCAGCACTAAGAATATCAACAATAATCCAAAAAATATTAGAGACATTATGGCGTTATGCAAGGAATGTTGAAGTGCTCAAACCCCGAACAATAAAAATTGCTCTTAAAGGCCAAAACATGGTAGAATGGAAACAAGCTATGGGTGAAAAGTATGAGCCATTATTGAAGAATAAAACTTGGGCACGTGTTCCTCTACCAATAGGTAAGAAAGAAACTAGTACTAAGTGGGTTTTCAAACAAAACAAGTCAAGTGATGCATTTGAGAAATATAAAGCTCAATTGATGGTGAAAGTGTACACACAAATTTAGGGCATGGACAACCCAAAGAATTTTATACCAATAGTGAAGATGGCAACCATTATAGAAATCTCAGCAATTGCAATAATGATGCATATGCATATCCATCAACATGATTTTTATACAACATTCATTAATGGTATCTTGTAGGAATATATATGTATGGAACAACTTGAGGGTTATGTACCACAAGGCAACAAGCATATGGTGTGCATGTTGCAAAAGTAATTGCATAGACTTAAGAAATCCTATAGGGCATGATATTGCCACATTGATTCACATTTAATTAATGAGGGTTGCCAACATTATACTACATATCTAAATATTTATGTCAGGCATAATGTCAAGTCTTTTATCATTTTTCCATTCGCCATAGATTATGCATTTGTATGAGCAAGGATTTATCTTTGTTAAATTCTTTCAAATCAAAACTATTGTATAATTTGACATGTTGGATCATGGAGAGATCCATTAATCCTACTTGGTTATTCAAGTAGTAAGAGATTTTAGAAACAAGAAGTTTTATTTGAGCCAAAGGAGATACATTGAACATATCCTTTAGATATTAAGGATGAGTGATTTCTAAAATGTGAAGACTCAAATGGAAATTGCCCAAAAATTGTCACAAGATATGGGTCCAAGTACTCAAGTTGATAAGGAAGATATGTGAACTATTCCTTATTAGAGTGTGGTAGGCATCCTTATGTATGAAATAGTATGCATGAAACTTCATATTTCTTTTTCAATTACAAATGTAAGTGATTTATCAAGTAATCTTGGGTTTCAACATTGGGAAACAATTAAACAGATTTTCACATTTCTCAATGGAACATGGGCATCAACATCTATGAGAGAATGTTAGATGCAATGCAATTGTTTGGATATTCTGATGAAGATTGGGAAGAAGATGTTATTGAGTTAAAATCAACATCTAGATATTGTTTCAAGTAGGCTGGTGGAATTGTCTCATGGAGAAGAAGTAACCCACCATTTCCTTATCCAGTGCTAAAGAAGAACATGTAGTAGCAAATCATGCAAGCAAGGAATTGATGTGGCTAAGAAAATTACAAAAATATGTTAGGTTAGAGAAACTGAATCCTACAATTGTAATATGTGATCACTAAAGTTTCATTGAAATGGATAAGAATACAAGGTTTCATGCAATAATAAAGAGCATTTAAGTGCAGTACCATTATGTTTGTGAGCAATTAAAGAAGCATAATTTTTTATCTTGAGTTTTGTGAAACAAGATAGTTGATCACTAACGTAATGAGAAAGGCACATATTCAGATGGATTGAGAAGTCTTGTAGAGTATGAGGATAGACATGCATAGATTTACTAATCCCTGATATGTTTCAATTTTGAGGAAAAGCCCTTAATTCTAGATCATCCCACATTGTTAATGACAAGTTAATCACCTCATACTTTCAAGATTTATGCAATTTTTGCCACAAAAGATCCAATAAACATATGAAATTTTGGAGATTGGTTAGGGATCATTAATTTCAACAACTTCTATTAAAGATCAACACAAGCCTTAGCACTAATTTCTAGTGATTAAATTTGAAGATTCGATTTCCCTTCAAGACCCCTTCAACACTTCATAGAATGGAATTCAATTATTTCCCTGTCAATTTGGAAGCAATGATCATTTCACATCTTTGCAAACAAGGGTAATCATTCTAACAACCTATTAGTATTCAATTCTTAGGAGTCAAGATTCAAAACTCAAGAGGAAAAGTCATTTGAATTTAAAAGTGGTATAATCTATTATTTATTCACGAACTTGGTAGTTGGTGGGTGGTACTAATAGTGTTAGCTCCCCATCAAATTAATTTACTCTACATAATTGATGCATTCGAAAATCATCTAACAATAAACTATTGTTTTATGGTAAAGGTCGCCTCGTACATTAACTACACTTATACATAAAATGTCATCAAATAACGCATCTTGCTTCAAAATTTCATCGGTGTCTTTAGTGATAAGTAACAATGCCAATAAGCATAGATGAGACATGATACAATACTTGGATGCTCAAGATTAATATTTCTATCACATCACCTTTCCATATACCAATCCCATAACACTTACCATGGAGCTTCTCAGAGCTAAAATGATGGTTTTGAAAATGTGGATGAAAAAAGGATGGTTGGAGAGAAACCATGCTTAGAATTTCCATAATAGTTGAGACAATCCTTTATACCTACAACCCAATTATTGTTCCTCATTGATTGTTCAAATTTCACCACTAAAGTGTACGGAGGTATACATATCCTATTCCCCTTTGGATTTGAGTGTGTGATCGTGTGCAACTATATGCAACTTATGCAACTATATTGCAACAATTTCGTATGAAACTATATTCAAATATGCAACTATATGCAACTATGCAACTATATGCAACTATGCAACATGCAACTTATGCAACTTAAGCAACTTTATAAAACTTATGCAAATTTACGCAACTTTATGCAACATGCAACTTTATGCAACAATGCAACTTATGCAACTATGCAACTATATGCAACTTATGGAACTATGCAACTATATGCGACTTATGCAATTATATGCAACTATATGACGGATAAGTGTGAAAATTTAAACTTTATGCAACTAAATGCAACTAAATGCAACTATATGCAACTATGTTGGTACCAAAAATGTATATTGGCATGATAAATTATCTTATTGTTTTAACAAGTGTAGGTACCACCAAATAGGTATATGTTGGATCTATCTTCCTCGAGTGATGATCAAGATATACTAAGAGAGGTTGAGAGTGAGACGTGTTGTTCTAGATCTACCAGTTCTAGATCAACTAGGTTGGAAAAGGTAAGGAAACGATTTCGTACCCGCATGCAATTTTTTATTGCCAACAGAGGGTCATGTAATTATGATGTTGCGAGCATAGGTGACATTGAGTTTCCCTTGAGGTATAAAAATCTAGTGCAATGATGGACACCTAAGGAGCTACATGAAGTGGACACAGATTTCTTCATCGGTGGGAGGATGTATCACATTGCTCCTTCGACCTTACATGGATTGGGGTTATTTTCCATGGATGACATAAAGGTCAGCTATGGCACTGTAACTGAATTGATGGATTATGTCAGACCATTATACAAATACAATCACTCGCTGATGTTGGTTTGATATACGCAAAGTATGCGTAGATACAAATTTGTTGCAAATTATATACAACTACTAGATAACAATTAAAATAAAGGGGCAACTATGTATATTGATGGAAGGCCAAAAGCTACTGGAAACATTGTAGGTTTTATAAATAATACACGACCAGTGGCAACAATTAAGAAACCAAATTGCATATTTGAGGCACATGAAGGAAATCGTATATTTGTATGTGCAACAAAAACAATAGTTCCAGGTGAAGAGTTGTTGATCGATTACAACTTAAGTCGAATAGATGGAGGGGGTGCGACTATGGGGGTAAATATATTACATACCATTCAACTCTACCTTTGATCAATCATTGTTAAAATTTATCGCTACAATATTTCAAATTTTTACTGCATAAATTTTTTACAATTACTTTCATAACTCTTGTTGATTAATTTATTGTGTCAACATCTATCCATGGTGACTGTGGAAAGGCACCCACTTTGCCTCAACAAGTAAATGTTAAATACAGTAAAAAATTATGACTACAACAACTAAATTTCAGAAATTTCATTATTTTTTTCTAATATTACTGCAATATTTCATTTTCTTAATGTTACAGGTGAATTTCATAACTTTTATTGATTTATTTATTTTGTCAACATCTGTCCATGGTGACCGTGGATAGGCACCCACTGTGCCTCAATAAGTAAATGTTAAATACAATAACAACTTATGACTACTACAACTAAATTTATGAAATTTCATTATTTTTTTTCTGATATTACTCCAATATTTCATTTTTTAAATGTTATAGGTGAATTTCATAAATTTTGTTGATTTATTTATTGTGTCAACTTCTATCTAGGGTGACCGTGTTCAAAAATCATCCGCTACATCTGTCCAGGGTGACCATGGAAAGGCACTCGCAGTGCCTCACCAGGTAAATGTTAAATACAGTAACAACTTATGACTACAAAAACTAAATTTCTGAAATTTTGTTATTGTTTTTCTGATATTACTACAATATTTCATTTTTTTAATGTTACAGGTGAATTTCATAACTTTTGTTGATTGATTTATTGTGTCAACATCTGTCCAGGGTGACCGTGTCCGAAAATCACCCGCTACATCTATCCAGGGTGACCATGGAAGGGCACCTGCAGTGCCTCACTAGGTAAATGTTAAATACAGAAACAACTTATGAATACAACAACTAAATTTCTCAATTGTTAAAGTTCATCTCATTAATTTTATTCATCAATGTATTGTGGCATGGTCAACGTGGGAAGGCTCCCATAGAGGATATTGATGAGGATGAAATATTTTATTTGACTAACCTAATGACAACTGTAACGAAGGCCTTGAAGAAGGCTAACATAGAATATCTAGGTTTCTTAGCAAAAGACACCTGACACAGGAGGACAGGGAAAGAATTGTAGAGCTACAAAATAAAATAACTAATTTTGGGGTAACTGGCATCTTCACATATTTTTAGCAGCTATGACAATTTCATATCTGTTTTTTTGTTTTATATTTTGTATATGATCTGATAAGTAATTTTTTCTGTTTGTAGGAGTTTTTAAACCTCGTGTGTGGGGAACCTGTCGATCCTACAACTGGTATAGGTAGCAATGATGGTCCAATGCAAAAAAATGGTCGACATAGCAAAGTGAAAGTGAGTTTTTTTTAGCCGCCTAAGGTTCCCCTTGAATCCATTGATGAGAGAAATGATTTTGACTGGCATGACACGCCAAAGCATGATGAGCCAGAGTCTGGCACTCCACATGACTTCAAAGAGGAACATGTTGTAGATGGACATGATATTATTCTGCATGGAGCAGAACAAATTAAAAGCACCAGATCACTAGATGTCACCTTTCTGGTGGATGACGCATGTGTTCCGATCAAAATTCAGAAGATTGCAGGTAATTGTTAATTAATTGATTCATTTTTTCGTGAAATTGAAATGGACATTTGTTGAGATTATTATAAATTAATGGATAACACATTTCTGCAAGAAACAATGTTTTCTATAGAAACTTAAATGACAAAGCATTGGATCTGTTTGGCCCCACCATTCACACATGGTGGAATGGCCAAGATAGAAAAAAGAAACATGATTTAATAGATCACATGGTAAACTTGTTCGACAACACTTTCGAAAAGAAAGAGGTTACAACGTTAGCCGACGAGAATTTAAAATATACCAGGGCCTAGTATTGGGATAAATTTCAAATAGACCTCAAGCACAAGCTCCCTCCCATGGTTCCCGCGAAAGAGTAGAAGGCACTAATAGAGGATTCAAAGGAGAACTTGTTTAAAAAAAAAGGACGACAACCACGAGTTGGTCAAGAAAGGTACAACACATGTCATATTATCAGTGAAATATGACCATTTATGTTTTTCTTTCCTGTTTTAAGTAACAATTTTGATATCTAATTTTTTTCAAAAATTCCATGTGTAGGCTACCAAACACCTCCAAAGAAGCAAAGGTTAGAGTGGAAAAACACGGCCAGCATAAACTAGGTCAGGGTGGCTACGAAAAACTAAAAGCTCAAATAGTAAGATTTAAATGATTAACTATGGTTAATATTTATTTAACAGTAGCGAACAAATATGTATTTCTGTTATTGGTATTTTTAATGGTGTTATGCATTGCAGTTAAATATGTTCGACACTACTGCCACTAAGGAGGACTTAAATCTTAGTTACAAGCATGGTTTAAAAAGTGTGATTGAATATAGAAAAACCTTGGGCCAGACTCCTATCTCCCCAGCCATGCAGGTAAATCAAATGACTAAGGAAACTGCAGTAGCATGCTTGTAAAGTCTATTCATATTTTATTATATCACCGTTAACTAAGTATTTATGTTTTTTTCAAGAAACAGTGCTACCGTAGTAGTGAATCCAACGATATTCAACAAACACCGTGTCATACAAGGGTGCACATATCCAGTGATAGTGTAGAGAAGAGTACCCATTCCAGTATGTATGCTTTAGAATTATAAATATTTACTATGATTGTAGATATTTATTTCCTGACTGATACTTATATATTATCTTCTCAAAATTGAAGAGCATGTAGTTCAGGAGGGTGAAATGCAAGAGCAACCTAGTGGACAAGAAATTAATGCACCAACTATCCCAGCTACAGAGACAGGTAAAGAGCAATAGTGTAATGTTAATCAAAATAATGAATTAGTTATTTCAAGTATATTTCAACATATCGATATGATCATTTTCGTTGTTCCAGTTCACGACCCTGAATAGATGCCAGCTAACCCTTCTCAGCGATATACCATAAGTATGGTACATGAGCACACACAAACAATAGAAGGATAGGGCACACGAAACACAATGTCCTTGGATGAATATGATACCCCAATTGTCAATTTTACGAATGTAAAAAAACCTAAATCAATGAAAAATTAGATGTATAAATTCATGACTTGTATTTGGATCTTTATCGATGTTTATATGTTCATATGTTTTGATGACTATCCTAGTTATGCATGAATGTCTATATTTTCACTATATAAAGAAAATCATTTGTTGGGTATGGGGAATTGAGAGCAATGTGAGGGGGGTGAGGGGCCATATGATCTTCCACCTTCACGTGGTTGGCCCTGTTCAGTAGAGAATAACCTATTCTCGAAACAAAGAGAAGATCGTTAAGGTATGTGAGAACTTAATTTTTTTCTATATTATTTTACATAACTAAATGCATGGTTATTTTCTTATTAATTATTTACTCATATAAAAAAATTGTCTTTTATGATTCATGCAAGTCTTGGTGATGGAAATGCATCTCGTGGACAATGCTTATCAATTTTTATGGGCTAATGGATCTGGTGAAAGGACAATGAAAAGGTAAGGGTTTTGACATGTTTTTAAAAGTAGGGTTTATACCAGTAAAAGTTCACAATCCTCATGAATATGTAGATATTGATATATATGCCAAGTTCAATGTGGTGTTTTTATTTTCTAATTTATTTGTTTTTGTCAAGTTATTTGTCAAATTTAATGTGTATATATTGCATATATGCCAAGATCCATGTGGTGTTTTCATTGTCTAATTTATTTGTCCAAATTAATGTGTAGGTGGTTGTACACTACATCGAGTGTACACTCTTTACCTAGCTCAAATTTCGATTATAAATCAAGAACCCTAAAGAGGTATTTTAAATGTAATTTTGTTTTACTTTTAATTTTTTTATAAATAAGTATAACTATTTTAGAGAACCCCCATATACAAAGTATTTATCCATATCCTCATTGTGGAAAATAAATTAGAAAATATCCATCTCTTCATTCATTTCCATAATACTAACCTTATTGTTATCCCTAGTCCAAATCCTAGTTCCTATTAAATAATGCATGAAGCTATTCCCAATAATATAGACCCATGCTCTCATCCCACATGTTAGTGCAAGTATTATAAGGCTCCAAAGGACACTACTACAAAATGCTTATTCTTATAATAATAATTCACATCCAAATCCTTGTACATAGATGAGAAATCCCTTGATGATTCTAGGGTGCACCAATATTTGGACACTTCTCTCCAACAAAAAATAGTCCCTATTCCAAACTATATTGAAAAAGATCCCTCATTACTCATAATTATGAATGAAATTTATTCCCCTCTCTATGTCTCCTTTTTACTCGTAATTGTTAGATCAAAGACCAGCTTGCCACTATAATCCTTAATAATTGTAACCAAAATAATCGCATTTTCCATCACTCCTCATCCCTCTCCTTATCGTTGGGTCTTTGTACAATATGACAGAACTAATCTTCTCATTAATAAATATTGTGGAGTCACCCTTGTCATAGGTATTTTTCAAGAGAATGTCGAATGCTATGTATCTCCCTGTGATTACTCTAATTTACTCTTGAACATATCATATGAACAATAATGAAATGCTTTATAATATGTCCATTGAAATACCTATCAACTCTTTAAAGATAACAAAACCTATGAACTCATCTTTATTGCAATACCCTTTCCATCTAATGATGTGCCCAAGACATCCTACATAAAAAAAATTCTCTCTTAGTTGTAACTTACATCCAACCATTTCATATGGTTTCACTTTCTCTCTTCCACACATTCCAAATGATACCTTCTCATCCTTCTACCCAAATAAAAAAAAATGAAATTATTTATAATATGCTCACTGCAATAATTATCAACTCTATAAAGATGACAAAAACTATGAACTCACCTCTTTCAATACCTCTTACTTATAATGTTAAAACCCAACAAAACATAATACATAAATACATTTCTCTCCCACTTTTACATCACATCAATCCATGTCATCTCATATGGTTGCACTATCCCTCTTCCAAACTATCTAAATAATACATTCTCATCCTTCCACCTGGGTGCACTCTCACTCTGCTATTCTCATTCTAAATCTCAAACCTCCCCAATGACTTTTAACTCATTATTTCTTTTCTACCACACACGAATTAAAAAAATACATATATGATCTATTATGCCTAGTTCCATAATTTCTTTCCCTTGTCCTCTCGTTGGCTACAACAATGAGGTAGCCCCTTGTTCTTCTATGCCTTCTCTTTTTGTTATCTTTATATTAGTTGTCAAAATCAACATTTCCTGACATTAAAAAGGTCCCATGTATTAACACACTTTTATCAAGTTGAATGTAGCCTTGTTCCTATTGGGAGTTTTTTTGGGCTAGATTAGACTTCACATTATCAACTCTAGCCACTTCTTACCTTGTAGCACCCAATATTACCTAGTTGTCCCCTTGTCTTCTTACTCTCCTAGTGTTCCATGCTCTCCTACATACTCTTCCTCTTTTCCTGGTCCTTCAAATGCTTGGGGAAAGTATTGCCTCTCCTCCTTAGCTCTTCTTCCTTACACCCCTTTTTCTCCATTTTTATTTGGTCATAATATTGATGGGTCCCTTATAGGTCATTATCTCAAGAAATACCCTACTTGAGATAACCTCTACCTAGTTAGGATCAACTATCACTTCTTTGGTCAATTTTCCAAGATGTCCCCCTTAATGGTCACATTCCATAGCTTACAACTATGGAGCCCCTACCAATGGTGACATCATATCTTCCTTTGATCCTCTCTCCTTCACTGGTACCATTGGTATTTTTCACCTTTACGCTTGCATTGAACTTAGGTTGATGCATGTCACCTCCTACACTTGCATAAAATAACTCATTGGTGTATGTCGCCTCTCATTATTGCACTAAATCTAGGCTATCATGTGTTGTTTTTGTTCTTTTGATGACTCTATATTACTAGTTTAGGATTCCTATTATGCTCAAACTCTCCAGATTATTGTATGTCACATGGGACTCATGCTATGTCCTTGACTAGTGTATGGCACGTTAATGACTACAAAAATCCTAGAACAATGAATGTCATTTGTTACGATCACTTTAACTCCAAGTTTCCATATGTTACATTTATTCTTGTGATAACCCTATATTAGAGTCTGTTTCCTCTCTTGATCATGTTCACTCTTAGTTAGTTTATGTCAACTCACGCCTTTTTCCAATGTCATGCCAGTGCCATCAACTTATTTCTCTTGGCTTTGTTAGAACTACCCTAACACCACAACCTCCCATATTTACCTTTTCATCTATCCTCCATCCTTTCCATAATATATCATGTTTCTCATCCTACCTCACTTGTGGAAAGATGCCAACCTCTATGATGTAGATATCTAGCTAAACATGTTCCTACACCATCCTACCTCACGTATAAGTAGGTGCAAGTATCTCCTTGTCACTCTTAATATTATAAATGATTTTATAGTTGAGATATTATTATTGTTAGACTCACCCATGGTTTACTTACATGCTCTAGTTATTGTTCCATTAATATAGTAATTAGAAATTTCTCACCTCTAATCTCCTAATTTATCCATTGCATCATTTACATAATAGTTAGGATTTTATTTTTATTTCATTATTTACATTTCATAGTTTAGTTTCTATCATTCTTATGAAGTGATTAAATTCGCTTGTTCCCCCATGTCAAAATTGTGTGTTTAACATGCAATGTTTGTCTACTAATCTTTCTTTCTCATTTGTCTTCTACTTGCATAACATTACACTAATCCACATGGCACACCTTGTAGTTCTACCTTACACTAATTCTCAAGGCATAGGGGTCTTCACATGTATGTCATGGGATATATAGGCCTAGTTTATGGAGGATTCCCTCACAACAAAAATGTATCTCGTGTACATTGCAAAGACCCTCATATTACCCCTATATAATTTCTTGCATTGCTCTTTCTTTGCAGCTTGCTATTATTCGCATCTTATGGATAGAAGTTCCTATAAAGTGAGTTAAAATGTATAGAATATCATATGTTCATAAATGATCTATAATTCATTCTTTGGTTAATAATTCCCTTCAATCTTCCCTAGATCATTATAAATCCCTCTAGGATCACCATCAAGGCTTTGTCTAGTTTCAAATTGGTGACTGACTTTGGTTGTATATGGACAAACAATGTTTTAAGGGGTAGCATCATAAAAAAATCAAGCCTATTTTCTATTGTCCCTATATTTTTCTTCAATATATTAATGACAATGGTTTTCATTACTATTTCCCTTCCTTGCTAGACATCCATAATATCATTTATGTCAATCATCTCAAGCTATATGAGCCATCTATTCTAGAAGAGGAAGTTCAAGTCTGCCACTTAGCAGATAATATCCATACACTAGTGGACCTGCACACCTGCTACACTTGTCATCAATAAATTACTTCCTATCTTGTTGAATGCCAAGGTCACCATCCCACTCAGAACAAATTGATATCCTAAGTTGTTTTTAAAAAGAACTTCTTCCATCTTGTTGAGAAAGTAGAGACATTGTAATATGACATTACCATATTACAATGTAATATGATATTTCCATATTACATTGCAATATGGCATACCATATTACAATGTAATATGGTAATACCATATCTCATGTAATTTAAAAAAATTAAAAAAAATTAAAGGACGCATCGCAATAGCGACGAAAGTTCATTGCAATTTTCCACGATTTTGTGTTTCACATACAACATCTGGGTTGTAAGTTTTGTCTTGGCATAAGTTTTCATCGTTATTTCCACGCTTTTGTGTCGCAACATTCCATAATTGTTTTTACATTGCCATGGTTTTTCGTCGTAATTGCGACGATGTATAAGGTTAATTTATCTTGATGGTGATGACATGTGGAGAGATAATTTCATTGTTGTTTCCATGAACAATTGGTTTGTGGATATAGCAACGAAAAATAGTCTTGGCTTTCATGGAAATTGCGATGGATAAGTGTGGCAATAGGAATGAAAAACCGTGGAAAATTTGGTCATATGTACTAGTGATAGAATGAAAATCCATGGTGATGGATTTGAAGAAAATAAATGATGATGATTTAGATGAGATTGATCCACAACTGATTGGATCATTGATGTATCTAGTTAACACCAGACCTGATTCATGTTATGCAGTAAATGCACTTAGTAAATCCATGATTCAACTGAGACAGACTCACTGGACAACAGTGAAACATGTATTGAGATATCTACGAGGCACAATTAGATATGGATTGAGATATTCCTCTAGTAAAGACTTGACTTTTCAGTGATATGAAAAATGGACAAAACATACAGTGGACTGGAAGAGCACATTCGGTTGTTGATTTACCATGAAGTTTTCAATGGTTTCCTGGTGAAACAGAAAAACAATCTCTCTGGCCTTGAGTAGCACAGAAGAAGAATATATATCATTGAGTATGTGAAACAGTGCGACTTCATAAGATTATGACATATTTACTTGATCACGAGATGGATTCTATGATTACAACCAGATATGTGTGAAGCTCTTTGAGAAACCTATGTTTCATGATAGATCGAAACACGTTGAGATAAAATATCATTTTTAGAGACATGATGTAGAGGAAAATAGTACACGTGCAGTACCTTCCTACACATGAGAAGATTGAAGACATCTTGAACAAACTGGCTTGGTGAAGAATACCTCTCTTGTTGAAAGGGAGTGCTGATGACTACAGCCAAGACAAAGTTAGAGTACTTTTGTGAGAGACTTGGCATGATGGAGAATGCCTCCCTAGCTAAGAGGGAGTGTTGATGATTACAGTTACGTGAGACATCCTCTAGGACACAAACTGATTGAGTTGACCTGAGATAGATCTCATGATTTGGGTGTGTGGTTCCTATATGATACATAACTGGAACGTTATGCTAGCCTCCTCCTTATAGAGAGTTGAGATGAAATCCATATTATACTCATGTGTAAGACATTGAGAAATAATATTTGTTGAGTTGGACGTGCATGTGGCTGAGCACAGGTGAACATGTGAAATCACATGATTTGGGTGCATCGTTCTAAGACAGAGATGAAATGGTGTATTAGGCTCCTATGAGAAGAGAGTTGATATGATGAACTCCAGATGACTCTCCTATGTAATGCAATGGGAAAGAAGATTTTTTGAGTTGGACGTGCCTGTGGATGAGCACAGGTGAACGTGATCCTAGTGGCTGAGCACTAGTGAGTGTGGTTCTCATGTGAGACAGAGTGAGATAGAGATGTGGATATCCCTATGGATGTGCCCATAGAAGTTGAGCACTAGTGGGTGTATGAGATCCCTTGCTATATTGTTCAAGATTCAGACTTACTTGTAACCCTATTTGTAATGTAAAGGGTACAGGTTGGCCCCACCTGAATGCAAAAGATAAAAAATGTAAAATATAATTAATATGGTAATTATTAATTATATTATAAGTTATTGAGGTTAGACATGTTGTGCCAATAGACACTTTTGTTGACAGGTTCAGTCTAATATAAATAAAGGTAAATTCCCCATTGAGGAATCATATCACAAGTGTGAGTTTGGAAATTTCAGCAAACACTTGTTCTTAAGAAAAGTGCACACCTCTCTTGGGCACTAGGTTTCTAGGGTTTGTGAGCACCCTTTTGTGTGCTAGTGTTTATGGTGGTGAAGTTATTTCTCTTGAAGAATATAAAAAAGGATTGGTTGGGTTTTCTTCCCTTGTGTAGAAGGGTTTCCCAAGATACTTCTTGTGTACTTGTGCATGGTGTTTCTCCTTGTGATCTTGGTTGCTGCAAATTGTTTATGGTTTAAGTAAAATGCTATGATGGAATGAACTTCTTTCTTAAGCCTTTCTTATTGAAAAATCAACATATATTACCTTCATTTTTCAATCTGGAAATATATTGCTCTAAATTATTATAGGGACAATTGTTATCTAGATATTTTTTCTTATAAAAAGTAGAATTAATAGGTGCAAAATAGAAAATTGCTATATACATCTTCTTAGCATTGGTGTCTGAAATTTCTATCCAAATGTATTGATTGAGAGGGTCAATCTTATGAATTTGAATGTGAGGAGAAATGTTATTTCTGATATAACAAGCTATGCATCCTATCCCTCTATGATGAGATTTTGTGTTCCATGCCGACCATAAAACAAATCCTTCTATGTTAGGTACCTTAGACTCCTCATGCTCCCAAGTTTCAACTAGACATATAATATCAATATTTCTCAAGATCCAACTTTTCATAGGACCTTTACACAATGGAAAGCCATGACAGTTCCAAAAAATGATCTTGAGTGTCCCGAATTCCTATTTATTATTATCCTTCTGGTCTCTATCCCTAACAATATCTTTTCGATTTCTAATTATTGTCCATTTTCCTTCTTTCCTGTATTCTTTTACTTTTTGAACTTCCTTCCTTAATTTAGCTTAGCCTTTGGGAATGAGGACTTCATTTATTAATAATCCTGACACTTTTAAGCTCAGAGATTTACTAACTATGCTATATTTTTCGTCATTACAACTTACTTTGACACAGATCAACCTATCGTTGTGATCAAATATTTTTCCTAGCCTCTTTGATTCTATGAGGTAAGTTGTATCAATTTGTGATTTATTATTTTATTCTTCTTTTACTATTGCTATTGTATCCTCCTCTTGTTTTTCTTTTATACCAAAAATATGAGGTTGAAGGCTCTTTTGTTACGCTCATGGTCCAATTTGTTAGGATATTTAGACACTTAGGAGTTAGTTAAGATCTACTTGGTCTAATATGTCGTTAGGTAAAAGTGTGTTTCTTTAGTATGCATTAGTATGCATTTGTAGTTAGGCAATCCGACGGTCATGATATGTTCCCGACTTAGAGTGATCCGACGGTTCATACTCTCCTCGATCTTAACGGCCATTGATCCATGGCTTAACACCCGATTGGTCCATGAT
>SNQJ01S0007223.1:299704-324783 GCA_010110895.2 Picea sitchensis | reverse complement strand
TCAGAGTTTTGAAATATTTCAATTTAGAATTTTTAATTATTTATAAATAAATTTGTTTTTATAACAAGACATCAAATTATATAAATTTAATTAAGAACTCAATTAGTTGGTGTTAATGTTGTTGAGGGTTAGGTTAGTTTTGTACTAACCTCTAACTCTACTTTAAATTTCTTTGAGTTGAGAGTATTAATTCATAACTTTTTCATTAGAAAAAAAGGTCTTTAAGAAAATCACAAGAGGCTTGATTATGAATTGTCCATCATGTAACAACCAACCTTTGACTATAAAATGAAAATTGAACCAACCTTTGACTATAAAATGAAAATTGAACATTTGTCTATTGAGTCCACATTATAATGGAATTTAACATGTATACACAAGAATTTTAAGAACTTCTCAATAAAATTTCATCCACATGCATGATTAATAACATGAGATTATCATCCAATTAACAATACAACACAAATTCATATTTAATCATGTTAAATTCATAGATTTGAGTAATAAAATACAAATAAAAGAATTCCACATAAAATTAAATATTAAAATTTATTTCTATTAAAATTTGTGTCCACCAAATCACTTACTAATGACTAACTCATCACCCAACTATAAGAATCAATATTAGATTCCACCCACAAACCAAGCTATTATACCATGAGGGCGGAGAAGCACCTAAATGTTGTAGTCTCACTCAACCTAACTCATAGTGCCCAATATATTTGATAAAACTAGAAATATACCATTATATCCATAAAGAAAACTCCGACAATCATCTCATGAATTCTTCAATTAGTGTGGACCTTATTCCACTTGTCAAATATAACACAATGGAAGAAATTTTATGTTCGACCACGTTTCTCATTTAACCAAAAGGTCGACATATTAGTTTTTTATACAATAGCCAGAGTTAACAGATCCATAGGAGTTTGTTAAACCAGGTCACGAGTCACGAATGAGGTGGTGACAACCAAGTGAGCAACATCCCCCACAACACCAAATAATGTACTTGATACCAATCGAACAGACCCGAACCTGCAACCTTTCTCTTTGATACCAATTGTTAGACCATGTTTGTAGTTAAACCAAGAGGCTGACCTGTTAGTTTCTGATACAGCCACCAGAGTTAAGAGATCCATGGGAGGCTATTAAACCATGGCACGAGTCCGAAAGGAGGTGCTAACCACCAAGCCAACATTTCCTTCTATGTTCAATAGTCCCTTACATATCCTTTTGTCTAGTGCTCGAATATAACCAGGATGATTATGATACACTAATTTTTCTCTAAAACCTAGAGTGGTATACCATTGGCTCAAATATGAATACTTAGCACAATCCTGTGGTTGTAGGTTTACAATTTTCTCTAGATATCGTAGACATTATAACCATGGTTATTTCTTCCAAAACCAACCCATTTCCTTTCCTAACATCAACAAATCCATAAAATTTAGAATGGGATGTCACTAGCCTCAGGTTGTGGATTCTTGTGCAAGCACAACAAACATGTACTCATACATTTTATACTGTAACCAAGCACTATAAGAGTTTCAAAAGTTGGGAGAAGAAAAGTTGATAAAGAGAGAAGCTATGAAAGATATTTTTAGATCGTATACTCATCCTTTCATGAGGTACAAATGCCTTTTCAGTAAGCATGTTGAATTATCAAAACAATAATGCAATTTAGTTCTAGGGAGGTAAGATAGCATTCAATAATCCATGGGAAAAAGGTAACACTTCCCAAAGGACACAAGGAAAAAATATTGTAATAATATTTCCTTGGTACCTCATTTCTTCCCTTCTTGTGATATCATAGTTCCTTTTGTTCCTTAGGAACATTTTGGAGAATATTTATATTATTATTTTTTTATTTTTGTACATGTCGTTGCATGCTTTATCTAACGTACCTAGTACCCTCTATCACCTATTGAGGATACATGAAGGAATAATTTTAAGGATCCATACTTATCTTAAAGTGTATAAACCTTCACAAATCTTACTAATTCTTAAAATGCCAATCATAAAATGTCTTGCGATATTTTTGTAAATTTTTTTAAGTTTCTAAGGATTTTGTAAAGTATTTAGAAAAATTTGGTGATTTTTACAGTGAAATACTTTTATCGTATGGAACTTTGGAAAATCATTCTATAAAAGGAATGGAAATTGGTAAATCCTTTTTGGGAAAAAAACATGGAAAATTAGCCCATGAGTGAAATTTAGCCTCTAAAATCTCCCTTGGATACAAGATACTTTTGAAAAACACAAATTTCAATTTCTCGTCTTGTTATGATACCACTTTTGGATGTACCCAATACCCTTTGTCAATTGTTGAGGATATGAGGTACTTCTTGGAATAAAAAAATTTCCACTTTTTTTCTCTAATACCAACATTCTCTTTTCCCTACTATGAATTTTATGAATGCATGGAACAGGACAAGAAGTCTTATACAAATATAATTAAACATTCAATGATGTAGCTGCATGCTTATTCATATGAATATAAAAACCAACAATGAATAACATACACATGACTAAATTCAACATAAGAAGAAATAATCCATAAAATCTTATATTTTAGAAATTAAACATGAACTTGTTACATGTGAAGGATGTTCCACCCAACCATAGGATCTCTATTTCTTGTACTCTTTCTACAATAGGGACACATCTGAGCTAATGCTATGAGTCTACAAGGATGAATTTAGCATATCCCTAGATCTAGTCCTCTCACACAACCCAATGTGACCCCCGGATGGGGTGTTAGTGCAAGCCAAATGGTGCAAAGAGGGAGTGCGGGTAGGCCAACAAGGAAGGGAGCCATGTGATGAGCTCGTGCCAATGACCGCCGCCTCGACCTTGCATTAACTCGACTTCACATCGTTGCAACACCATTAATTTTGGTGTGCCCGACCCCCATTACGAACTTCTCTATGGCTTGTCCGTCTGCATTTGCTTCTCATCCTCTCTCTCAGATCAACTCCCACATCCCTCCACTACCCTGGCTTGGTTTAGACTGGACTTTCATGGTGCTCACAACCCTTGGCCTTCTCCAGGCTCTCTGCATTTTCCTGGAGCACTTAGCCATTTTCTACCTTCAAACGAAGGAAATTATGTCACGTCAAAGAGGACGATAGTGAAGAGGCTCTCCATGGCATCCTCCTCGGCCCTGAGCCTCTGTTTCTCCCCCTAGTTTTCCCTCCATGATCTCCTCGCCGCCTTTGCAGTCTGAGCTAGCACCTCTCGCCTCCCCCACCTCGCCTGCCTCCCAGTTTGAATGCTTAGCCATTATTGATAGTTCGTCGGGCTTTTCTTCGCGTTACCTTGCCATCCCACTGAACTCCAGAACCATCGATCCTTCCCCTGCACCGATAGCTGGCTCCCCAAGGCCTCCCATGGGGGCGCCACCTTCTGTTCAAAGTGCCCGAAACAATGAGTATGTATCTACTGACTCCATCCATGACTCGCAGCTGAAAGAAAGTTTAACCATTCGCTATGGTCTAGTCTTCGAACTCCGTCAGGGAATGGAGGACCTCAAATTCCGACTGCACATTATGGATGGAAAGACCTTGACCCTCCTTCAGATTTTATCTACCTTCCAAGATGCTTTCCCCTCCAACCCAGTAGGCACAGCTTCAATAGAGGAACCCCATGCAGAGAACGAGAACAGAAATGCTCAGACTCAGTGTTCAACAGAGGTCATTGTGGAGTAGGTCAAGCATGAGGACACGGAAGTGACGACACCTACAGGCCAGCATGTGTACAGTCCACTTGGAGACGCCTTGCTAGTTGCCAATAGGGACGAGAGCAACGTGGACGCTGACATGCATTTGGAAAGCAAAGGGACACCCATTGAGGAGGAGCCTTTGTATTCGATCGTTCTCACCACCTGGCCAGGTTACTCGCCAAGTGTATGACCCCACAGGGGTTCTTTTCTTTTTAATAGTTTCCTCTTTTAGCTGCAACTTAGTCAGCCTAGTTTTGTTCTATAAGACTGCTAGACTATCAAATGCTAAACTTACTAGACTGGATGAAGTGGTTTCCCCTCTATTGGGGTAGTTCAGTAACTACAATATGGTTGTTATCAAGTTTTTGTACCTCTGGTCTGGTTTTTTGAAGGCCCTTTATATATAAAACCTCTTAATTACAAAAAAAAAAATCATACCTGCAAATTTCTTAGCAAATCACAGTATGTTAACTCCTACAACAATTCCAATCCACCAAATATCTTCCTCTTTCAACCTACACAACCCAAATAATGGGATCCCCTTCTCTGCCAAACACTCCCTTGAGATATCCCACTTCCCTCCAAGGATCCAACACATTTCAACTAGGAAATATCTCTCGTGGGAACTCCATGAATTCTCAACTATCAACTAGTTTTCTTGATGAAAATATTTTTGTCATGCACATGGCCAAAATCCCCACATAATACTCATAATAAACACAATCAACATTTTTTTACAGTCATTGTAGCATAGGTTTAGGTTCTCCCAAAATTTTCCCTAGGAAGGATGATGGAAACCGACCAAGAATCATGAATTATATTTGCATGATATCAACTAACCATGTGGCATCCTAAGAATCACACATACTTCACTTGGAAACTAACTCCAATACATTAAAGGATAATATATGAGATTAAGGAATTAGGATAATATGAGATCAAGTATTTTGGATATAAAAAAAATATTATTGTTTATTTATCCCCTTTTGATCCCCTAATCCCACTTTCATTCCTCTCTCACAGAATCATACCCCCCCATGTTTTTTCTTTCTCCACATGTACCTGGTGATATAATTTTATTATTAATGTACAATATTTCCATATTACATTACTTGTCCCTTAACCATTCATCATATACACAAATATATGTTGCGAATGCAGGGATCAAAACTAGGGTGTTACAGTACCCTCCCTCTAAATTTTGCACCATCCTTAGTGCACATCACCATGCATAAATACAATAGCATTGGCCCCAAAATTTTGATTTTACTTCAAAATATCAAAACATATGTAGATATTACTTTAGTATCACATATTTTATATCACATGTCACTTCTTTAGGGTTATAATAGGTCCACTTTACCTTTACTCTCCCTATATCTTTGTCCTCAAGCACCGTGACCTTCCTATCTAGTACAGACACTAGATACACCTAGAATTCTCCTTCTAGCTCCACATGAATCAAATTCTAATCAATGACATGGTTAGGGTCATGAATATAGTTTTTAACTAATGAACCATGAAATACACTATGTACTTTCATTGAATAAGTCAATGCAATCATGTATGCAATTATTCATATTCTATTCAATGTCTCAAATATACCATGTTATCACCCAAATTAGCACACTTATGAAAGTCACAACCATGGTGATATGTCTTGGATCATGTTTTCATTGATGCCAATGCTTTGATTGATTGATTTCGTTGATTGATGTCAAGTGATTGATTGATGATTGATGTAATTTAATATGTATTGTCCTTGATGAGAATGCATAGATGAAGATGGATCAATGAGTTGTCATTGATATGATCAATATGGATCAATGAGTTGTCATTGATATGATCAAGATGGATCAATGAGTTGTCATTGATACATGATGAAGATGGAATGATGCGGTTTGATTGGTATATGATGCACTGTTGGAAAAATGTATAGATGAATCATTATTGTCTTATCATGGTTGAAAAGGTACACAAATGGATGAACTCCAAAGTGGTCCCCTTATGGTGAAAGCTATCACGGGAAGACGCTTTGCGGATTGAGTTATCCTAGAAGAATGGTTGGAGGACCCATGCTTGTATGTGGAATAATGAGATGAAGATCAAGGGAATTGTTGGTGAAACTATCCTAGATGGATAGTGCTTGTCATGCCATTTCTAGTGGTATGTGTAATGTAACATAACTCCTCATGGTTTGAGAGTTATGGCCTTACGAAGATGAATGACCCTCACATGAAGGCTTGAAGCCCCCGAGGTCAAAGAAGCCAAAGTGACCTAAAATAAGAAATCATTTTTTAAATGATAGAGTAAAGTGACAAAGTCAAGGTGGATTATTTAAATAATAAAGAGAAGTGACAAAATCAAGAAATGATAAAGTAAGGTGACAAAATCAAGAAGTAATATTTAAATGATAAAGTATTGGAGAACTTTCTATTTATGGAAAGTGGTTAACCCTAAAATAAGGAAAATAAGTTAAGTGACCTAGAAATGGGTTAAGTGACCTAAAAATGGGTTAAGTGACCTAGAGGAAGAAAGTATAAATAATATAGAAATGGTCTCTTGTAGATCATCCTTTTTGTGGATCAATGGAGAACTTCTTGTGAGAATATGTTTTGGAGTATTGGTGGAGAGCTTCTTGTGAGAGCTTCTTGAGCATTTTTTGTGTGGAACACTTGAGAATATTGAATATCTATAGGTGAATAAGGTAACCAAAGGATATATAAGACAAATTTCATAGGGAAGGTGAAGAAAAGAGTGCCAAAATTCAAGGGAGGATAAATTATTTTCATGATGCTTTTTAAGGTATGTTATTTACAGGTCATCTCACCATTTTCATAATAATTTTTTTTATATAATGATTTAGACTATGATATAGATATGAAATTAAGGAAACATATCCAAGTATCTGTGGTAAAAAATTTAGCTTTTGGGTCGTTGTATTTTTGGAGATACACTCCATGGAAAATAGGGTTTGTGACTAGTCCTGAAACTAGTGTAAAACAAGTGTTTCGGGTAAAAACGTCATAACTTCTTCATAACAGATCCAACTTCAGTGAGAGAAATGTTTTTGGTTATATTACCGTCTGTAGTATGTTCTGTAACCATTTTAGATTGATTCAATAAACATTTTGTGCAGGGCACACTCTACAATGTCGCCCTCTAGAATAAGCCAGAATTCAGCAAGGTATGCCATTTTTTTATATAACTCCTTTTCTGAGAGGTTACAATTAGTAACACTTGGAGGAATTACATAAAACACATTGAATAACATTGTGCATCATATTCAGATCTTTATTCATTACAAGTACAAATTTATGATTATTTCAAGTTCGGGTTGTTGACTAATCCAAGACTAGTCATGGTTTAGACAAGCAGTTGATGAGTTGGAACATACATGAGGTGTATAGTTCATGATGTTGGTACATATTGATGAGTTATTTTTTATGATTAGTTGACACGTTATTGGTATATACTTGGTACATGGTTGGATGCACTTGTTTATGGTACAAGTTGATTACAGGTTGTTTGGCATAGGTTGGTGCATGGTTGATGCACTTGTTTATGGTACAGATTGATATCTGTTGAGGATTGTTTCCTCATCTCAGTTGGTGTTGAGGGTGTAATATGAGTCTTTCATTATAGAGTTGGTTCTCTTGTACAAATGTACTCTATTTAGTTGTTGCTAAAAATCCCCAAGGATTGTAGTTCGTAATAAAAAGAAAATTGTACATACATCTTGTGTTCTTTGTGTGCCTTGTGGTGATGGATTGTTGATGATATATTGCTGATATGTGTTGTTGATATGTGCTGACATTTAACTGGTTATAAATGACAGCAATGAGTAATGATTTAATGGTGATTGTTAACTAAGGAGTTTTGGGAAAAAGAGCCCTACATTGTTCACACCCCCCTCTCAATGTAGTCGGTGTGTTGAACAATTGGTATCGGAGCGGGCCTTCACTGCAAGCCTTAACAAGCTTGAAGGAGATCCATAGACACACAAATGGATGATGAAATACCAATCCTTGATGAGGAAAACTATTCTACTTGGAGAATAGAGATGAAAGTGTATTTGAAGACAATGTGAGTAGCTATTTGGAGAGCAACCATTGGTGGATCGGTTCCCTTGAGGAACAAGTCAAATTATGAAACTCAAAGGGAAGGAAAGAAGAATGATGCATTGGCTCTCAATACCATTCTTAGTGGACTCTCAAGCCCTATCAAAGAGATCATAGGACAATGCACTTCTGCCAAGGATCTATGGCTAAAGCTAGAGGAGACATATCAAAGCAAGAAGGATAAGGAAGATATTAAAGACCACTCCATCAAGACTACCAAAGGTAAAGAATCATCAAAAACTCTTGATTGTATTATTTCTAAATGTGATCTTGAAAACATTTCAAGTGAAGATAGCACAAAGAAAGATCCCAAAAGTATTTCAAATGAAGATATAGAATCTCCAAAGACTCTTGATTGCAATGATTCAAAATGTGATGATGTTGAATTTTTCTCAAGTGAAGAAGATGATCTAGAAATAGTTTGTGTAAAGTTTGATGGTATTTATCCCATTGAAATAATAGAATAAAATCTATTGGAACTTAAAAAAGAAGTTGAAGAGGAATTTTATAGATATAGAAGTGATCATTTTTATACACACTATAACTATCTTTTGGATAACACTAAGAAGTTTCTTAGGAGAAGTCAAAGGAACATCTTGAAGTTAAAGGGAATGCTCAAGGAACAAGAAGAGAGCAATAAGACTCAATTAGTAGAAAAGGAAGAATATATCACAACACTAAAGAATGAAAAAGATGATATGCAGGTAGATGATGAGATTATAAAAAGTTTTGAAACTATTGTCCATCTCAAGACCCAAATTGAAGAATCCAAAAGGGTAGAGGAACTATTGAAGGATCAAATAAATGAAAAGGAAGAGTCATGTCATAAGTTAGAAGCTGAAATTGTTGATCTTAGAAAGAAAGTAGAGAAGTCAAATAAATTCTTCAATAGGTCAAAAATATTGGATGAGCTCTTGGAAAGTCAAAGATCACCATATGATAAATCAAGTCTTGGATACAAGCAAGAAGCTACACATGCTGAAGAAAACACCTCAAAGAAGCATGAGGTAAGTCCATCAAATAAGGAATACAGTGTTGCAAAGAAACCATATACACAAGGCAAGGAAAATTTCAAAAGAACAAAGAAAGGAAGACATCAAGAAGCTATCTTTGGGATACCAAAGCAAAGTTGTAGTGGATTTGGCTAGAAATCCCAGGAGTAATGGAACAAAAGAAGAAAGTCCATGATGAGGACTTCATATAGCATGACTAGAAGAAGGACTGAAGTAAGGAAGGGAGACATCTTTGAAAATATGGAGCTCAGAGGTCAAGTTATAAGGAGAAGATACATCTACAGAAGTGGGTGAAGAAGACAGAGCAACCAGAACAAAATGAAAGACTGAAGGGAAGTTCAAATGTGTCATCTACTGAGTCATATGCAGGTGACAGTGGTATCAGTCACGTACATTTGCAGGCTGACCTTGTATATGTTGCATACATATGTGAGCTTTATGTGCGACAGACCGCGTATATATGGTGAATCCTAAGGAAAAGGACTATGCACAAGGATTTCAATTTGATGTGATGGTATAACTCTTTGATGCATGGTATGACATGGTTTATTGCAAGTTCCGACATTGTTTGTTGTAGGTTTTCATGATTCTATATTGGATTATGTAAGGTGATGATGTAAAATAAAATCTTGGGTGCATGGCACTAACCCATGAGTATGGATTGATGCATTTTTTGTGGAAGAAAAATGTTGGTTATGAAAAGTTAATTTATGACACCTTGGTTATGTGATATATCTTGATGATGTATTGGAAGCTTACTTGTTGGAAATCTTGATGCATGCATTTAACATATGGATGGGATACACATTGGGACATGTGGTTGGTGATTTGATGAGGTGATCATGTTGTACATCATTGATGATTCATAGCATGGTCTATAATTGATACATGTTTGGTACACTCATAGATGACATATGCTTGATGATACTACACCATTGGTACTACTTGATCATCACAACAATTGGTATTTGTTTAAGACACATGATTGTGGCACTTGGTTCATGATGGAGACATATCATGAGTGATATGACACATGGTTGGCATATTTCTAGATGCACATGGTTGGCATATCGGTAGATGCACATGGTTAACATATTGGTAGATGCACATGGTTGGCATATCGGTAGATGCACATGGTTGGCATATTGGTGGATGCACATGGTTGGCATATTGATAGAGGCATATGATTGATACATTCCATGGATGATATCTTTTGTCACATTGCATGATGTTGATGTACATGGTTGATGTACATAGGTGTTGTGGATGATGAGCACACATTTTTGTACATGATGTGCTTGGTTGATATTTTTCTCATGATTCTTTATTTCATTGTTGACATATCTTTTTCTTCATGATGCTTGGTATATAATGAGTTTGATGCATGAGCAGGTCCAAGGATCATTATATGGTAGCACATTGTTCATATTGCAGAGAAGATGGGGGAGACATACCCATAGGGGGAGTCATTCTTGTTCCCATGATTCTAGGAGGAGATATTTATCAGATGTATACCTAGAAAAGAGCCCTATATTTGAAGAAAGAGCATAGAGTCATAATTCCAGTAGGAGCAATGGTCACAGGGGGAGTATGTTTGATGTATTTTCAACATTACATCAGAGTGATATCACTTGTTCAAAAGAAGAGAGATTATTCAGAGGAACATCAAAGACACTCAAAGAGGGGGAGTAGTCCCAAGGAAAGTTCAAGCAGGGGGAGCAACCCCAAGAGGAAAATGGCCCTTTTCCATTGATGTCAAAGGGAGAGAGATAGTCACATTGATGTGATTGATGATTATTGATTGAGAGAGATAATCACATTGATGTGATTGATGATTATTGATTGGAAAAGATAGTCACATTTGGAAGAGATAGTCACATTGACTATTGATGTAGAGCATGCCTTATCTACATGTTGACATCAATAATTGGTAATTGGTATTGACATCAATGTTGGTATTTCCATCAATGCCAAAGGGAGAGATTGTTGGATCATGTTGTCATTGATGCCAATAGTTTGATTGATTGATGTCAAGTGATTGATTCTTTCTAAAGGATTGATTGATTGATGATTGATGTAATGTAATATGTATTGTCCTTGATGAGAATGCATAGATGAAGATGGATCAATGAGTTGTCATTGATATGATGAAGACGGATCAATGAGTTGTCATTGATACATGATGAAGATGGATCGATGTTGTTTCATTGGTATATGATGCACTATTGCAAAAAAGTATATATGACTCATTATTGTCTTATCATGATTGATAAGGTGAAAAAATGTATGAACTCCAAAGTTGTCCCCTTATGGTGAAATCCCTCATGGGAAGACGCTTTGCGGATTGAGTTATCCTAGAAGAATGGTTGGAGGACCCATCCTGTCATTATTGTCTTATCGTGATTGATAAGGTGCACAAATGGATGAATTCCAAAGTTGTCCTGTTATGGTGAAATCCCTCATGGGAAGACGCTTTGCGGATAGAGTTATGCTATAAGAATGGTTGGAGGACCCATGCTTGTATGTGGAATAATGAGATGAAGATCAAAGAAATTGTTTGTAAAACTATCCTATATGGATAGCGCTTGTCATTCCATTTCTAGTGGTATGTGGAATGTCACATAACTCCTCATAGTTTGAGAGTTATGGCCTTACGAAGATGAAGGACCCCCACATGAAGGCTTGAAGCCCCAAAGGTCAAAGAAGTCAAAGTGGCCTAAAAGAAGAAATATTTTTTTAAATGATAAAGTAAAGTGACAAAGTCAAGGTGGATTATTTAAATAATAAAGAGAAGTGACAAAATCAAGATATGATAAAGTAAGGTGGCAAAATCAAGAAGGAATATTTAAATGATAAAGTATTTGAGAACTTTCTCTTTATGGAAAGTGGTTAACCCTAAAATAAGTAAAATAGGTTAAGTGACCTAGAATTGGGTTAATATTATTTAAATGATAAAGCAAAGTGACAAAGTCAAGGTGGATTATTTAAATAATAAAGAGAAGTGACAAAATCAAGAAATGATAAATTAAGGTGACAAAATCAAGAAGGGATATTTAAATGATGAAGTATTGGAGAACTTTCTATTTATGGAAAGTGGTTAACCCTAAAATAAGGAAAATAGGTTAAGTGACCTAAAAATGGGTTAAGTGACCTAAAAATGGGTTAAGTAACCTAGAGGATGAAAGTATAAATAATATAGCAATGGTCTCTTGTAGATCATCCTTTTTGTGGATCGATGGAGAGCTTCTTGTGTGAATATCTTTTGGAGTATTGGTGGAGAGCTTCTTGTGAGAGATTCTTGAGCTTTTTTGGTGTTGAACACTTGTGCATATTGAATATATATAGGTGAATGAGGTAACCAAAGGATATCTATGACGAATTTCAGAGGGAAGGTGAAGAAAAGAAGGTTGGAATTCAAGGGAGGATAAATTATTTTCATGATGTTTTCTAAGGTATGTTATTTACAAGTCATCTCACCATTTTTGTAATAACGTTTTTTATAGAATGATGTAGAATTTGAGATTGATATGACATTGAGGAAACATATCCAAGTATCTATGGTAAACAATTCATATTTTTTTTCACTATATTTTTTGAGATACACTCTATGGAAAATAGGGTTTGTGGTTAGTCTTGAAACTAGTCTAAAACATGTGTTTCGGGTAAAAACGTCATAATTTATTCATAACACATCCAAATTCAGTGAGACCAATTGTGTTCATTATATTATAGTCTGCAGTATTCTTTGTAATATTTTTTTATCAATTCAACAAAATTTTGTGCGGTGCACGCTCTACAAGGTCGCCCTCTAGAATAATCCAAAATTCAACAAGGTATGCCATTTTTGGTATAACTCCTTTTCTGAGAGGTTCCAAGTAGTGAAACCTGAAGGAATTGCATAATCCATACTGAAGAAAATTGTTTATCAGTTTCATATATTTATTCATTACAAGTACACATTTATGATTATTTCAAGTTAGGGTTGTTGACTAATCCAAAACTAGTCATGGTTGAGACAAGCAGTTGATGAGTTTGCATATACATGAGGTGTATATTTGATGATTTTGGTACATATTGATAAGTCATTGTTGATGAGTAGTTGACACATGATTGGTATATACTTGGTACATGGTTGGATGCACTTTTTTATGGTACAGGTTGATTACAGGTTGTTTGGCACAGGTTGGTGCATGGTTGATGCACTTGTTTATGGTACAGATTGATATCTGTTGAGGATTGTTGCCTCATCTCAGTTAGTGTTGAGGGTGTAAGCTCGGTCTTTCATTATAGAGATAGTGCTCTTATAGAGTTGTACTCTACTGAAAACCCCCAAGTATTGTAGTCCGTAATAAAAAGAAAATTGTACATACATCTTGTGTTCTTTGTGTTCCTTGTGATGATGACTTGTTGATGATATATTGTTGATATGTGTTGTTGATATGTGTTGAAATTTAACTGGTTATAAACGACCATAATGAGTAATGATTTAATGGTGATTGTTAACTAAGGATTTTTGGGAAAAATATCCCTACACGGTTCACCCCCCCCCCCTTAGTGTAGTCGGTTTGTCCAACAATTGGTATCATAGTGGGCCTTCACTACAAGCCTTAATGAGATTGAATGAGATCCATAGACACACAAATTGATGATGAAATAAAAATCCTTGATGAGGAAAAATATTCTACTTGGATAATAGAGATGAAAGTGTATTTGAAGACAATGGGAGCAACTATTTGGAAGACAACCATTGGTGGATCGGTTCCCTTGAGGAACAAGTCAAAGTATGCAGCTTAAAGGGAGGCTAAGAAGAATGATGCATTGTATCTCAAGACCATTCTTAGTGGACTCTCAAGCCCTATCAAAGAGAGCATGGGACAATGCACTTCCGCCAAGGATATATGGCTAAATCTAGAGTAGACATATCAAAGCAAGAAGGATAAGGAAGATATTGAAGACCACTCCATCAAGACTATCAAAGGTAAATAATCATAAAAAACTCTTGATTGTATTATTTCTAAATTTGATATTCAAAACATTTCAAGTGAAGATAACACAAAGGAAGATCACCAAAGTATTTGAAATGAATATATAGTGTAACAACCCTAAGTATTAATCAATTGTCATGGTTTAATTAATTGTTTAATGTATATTAGTTTAAATAATTAATTAATTAATTGTCCTGGTTTAATATTTTTTGAATGTGAATTGGTTTAATTAACTAATTAATTAATTTAATGATTAAATATTTGTTTAATAAAATCTAGTTTAATAAATTACTAGTTATTATTTTGTATCGAATGATGGAACCATTAAAGAGAAGGGGATAAGGTGGTTTGCATTGAATGGAGGGATAAGGTGGGTGAGTATTAATGAAAGGGAGAAGGCGGTGAATGAGAGAGGGGGGAAGAAGGATAAGAGGAGGAAAAAACATTCGAGAGAGGACTTTTGGATTTCTGGGAGAGAGCATCATTTTGAGAGAGGAGAGGACTGTATTGCTAGTTTGGGGCTGGAGTAGCTTGTTGGAGGATGGTTATGGTTTTTGTTTGAGGAACTTGTTGGATTTTTGTGGACTGAGATAGGGGGCACCTGTTGCTGGGATTTTTGGGCTCGGGGGCCAGAAATCTCGGAGCTAGGGAGCCGGAGAGGCTCTGTTCCTACCTGGCTGGGAGGTTAGTCAGTTTTGGGAAGAGCGCCAGTCAGAGTTGGAGAACAACAATAGCATCAATTAGAGGTATCTATTTTCATTAATATGTTGAATTTGTGGTTTATTATCATGTTGTTGAATATTTTGAATATGTCGTTTATTATGATGTTGTTGAATATGTTGAATATGTCGTTTATTATGATGTTGCTCATAAATTTCAATTATGTTGAATAATGAATGGTTAAAAGTTAGGACAACATTTCTCTATTTTAACTTATGATTTATAAGGCTCTGTTGGAAGAGACCTTACAGATGGTATCAGAGCCCTGGTTTAAAATATGGAGCCAAGGGCCTACCTACCCACCCATCCTCTTGACTCTTGACTGAAAGCCATGTTTGTGTCAATCAAACAACCCTGAAAACCTGCCTGAAACCCCCCCTAAAAAAATTATAATTGGTTGGCCTATACAGGTAAAATCCTTGAAAAGGGTGATATAAACATAAATAACTAGAGGTATAAATGATATATTTAAGGAAAACTTATAAAAACTGTGGCCATCTTTGTATTATTCAAAGTACTACATATTTATAATATTCATTTGTAAGAAAAACAAATGCGAGGCTAGAGATAAAATTAGATCCTCAACTTATTACAAGGCTACATTAGAGTAGACTACTTATAAAAAAAATACTTTTCTCACAGGAGGATGGCTGAAAATTACGAGTGTTTAAAGTTTAAACTAAACAATTATTATCGATAGTTCAAGTCCAAAAATGGACACAATAGCCTATTCTCATTATTTCCTCACCTAGAGGAAATAATCCCTAATTTTCATTGTTCAAGGGATATTCCCTTTCCAAGAAAGAGTGTCATAATTTTTCGGCTTCATGTAATTTAAGCATTGGTATGGATAGTTATATCTTCAGATAGTGGAGTTAGAAAATGCTCCGAGAATGGAGTACTTGAACTAGGGGTGGAGCTCGCCATGCTAAAGACGTTTAGAATGGAAAATCACTAGAATGGATTTGTTGTAATCAAGGGGAAAGCACTCAATCATGAAAAACAAGTCCTCTATGGGCACCAACTCCAGTCTTAAAGAAGAAAATTCATGAAACAAATAAGGTCGCCAGCCAATGTTCATGAAACTGAAGCATAAAAAAATGTTGAAATGTAATGAAACTGAATGATGCAAACTATTCCATAAGAACAAACTACAATCAACATGAAAATAATATTTAAATATTATTCGATTGAATTCCAATAACCAAATCTACAAAGTATGAAAGACTCCACTTGTAGATTGTTGCAATCTTGACACCCTAATGTTGCATGGAAATAGAAAGGAGAAGATTAAATTTCTCTATGCATCATGAACTACACAAGTCCAAGCGTAAACCCACATGGAGGAGAAAACCACAGGGTCAAGGTGCAGTGGTCTACGCGTTAAAATCCAGCCACCTTCGGCAGCTCTCTTGAGCACCGGCACAAGGCCTATTGCCAATCTTTTCCTTCACCCAATGCGTAGTCGCAATCATGCCAATGTACACTCCTGTGGTGCTTCCTCATCCATCTCTGCACAGCCACAGCCACAGAAGTATAAGAAGAAGTAGGGACATGATGAAGCCACACATATTATTATACCAAAGCACACAACACACCTTGGTTCCTTCCACCTTAATCTCTATTTTGTTTGGCTATGAGAAACAATTATGTAGGGAATCTTACCACTTCATGGTAGGAGTCCAATAGAGGGGCTTTCAGTCAAATTGCTACTATTACACACGTGGCTTATAAGCTTATCCCTTCTACCTCCAAGGATCGGGCTCTAGATGGGAACTCTCCTACCTTATGAAGCAGGCTCGAGGGCGCTAGGGCTTCGGTGGGGTCCGCTCTTGATCTAAAGGCTCTAGAGTCAGTCTATAAGGTGCCGAAATTGTACTCTCACTTAAAGATGCTCCAGGAAGGAGGCGCCATAAGGATAGAGGTCCCGATGAGCACCGAGTATTGACAACCCATGACCAAGCGCCAAAGCCAAGGCCATGAAACTGTGCCTAACATAACAAAAAATACAGGACCTATTACCCTCAAACCCAATTACAAGTAAAAACACATAGCCCAGTGCACCAAGCCCATAGAAATACAAGAAAAAACACACAGGCCCAACCCGAAAACTCTTGAAATGCCCAGATACCTCCAAGAGACAGCAGAAAGAACCATCTGAGTAGATATAAACTCACTGTGGTTGGTTGCTTCTTCTTCTCAAAGAAGAAGGAAAATGGGATAAGCACCAGTCCTCCAACCCGTTGGAATAAACAATGAAAGCCAGAGGACTCGCCCCCTTTGATAACTCATTTCCCATAAGAACTCTACCACCGCCTTGCCAAAGCTTCGAACCCTAGACCTCCATGCGCAGGAAACAAATATAAGAACAACAAAATAATAATAATAATAATAATAATAAACCAACAAAGTCAACCAATATACCAATGCAACCACGCGCCAATCCATGGAGGAGAATCCCACGAAGGAGAAGAGGGAACGCGCCATTGTACACGATGCACCCTCCAGACCTTGAAACCATGGACACCAGGGTCAACCGAGTAGAGAGATGGCCATGGTCGGCCTCATCCTTCACCTTGAGCATTTGATAAAAAAAAAAAACGAAATCGAAAGGGGGTAGGGTTTGAAGAGATAAGGATGGAGGAGATTAGGGTTAAGGGATGAGCATTGAGGGGGAGGGGGCACATGGGCCTCATGCGAGGACCCACTGCCCAACTTTAGGTTTTATTTATTTTATTTTATTTTATATTTATTTTATATTTTTTATTATTATTATTTTTTATTTTAGTTATTTTAATTCTTTTTTATTGTATTTTTATTATTATTATTTTTATTTTAGTTATTTTAATTCTTTTTATTGTATTTTAATTGTTATGCATATATATATATATATATATATATATATATATATATATATATATATATATATATATATATAGTTATTTCTATTTTATTGTTTTTCTAAATTAATCTCTTTAATTAGGGATTAAACTTTATTGTTTAAATTAGTTTAATAAGTTAATTATTTAATAATAATAATATTTATGTTAATTATTATAATTTAAATATTATGATTCAAAATAAAACTAACTAATGTGAATAATCAAGGTGATTAATTAATTTAATTGGTTAATTAAATTAAGGATTAATTAATTAATTAATTAATGTCAATTGTTTGATTAGGGAGAATTAAACTGTGTAAATTAATTTTAGGAATTAAATAACTTGATGAATCACGAGACACATGGTATTATAATTCATAAGGGCGAATAATATGAGTGGTTCATATTGCTACAAGGGTGAGGTTGATGCTTGATTATATACTTAAGTTAGAGGAATTGGCGAGTGTGGTGTGATGCTAGCGTAACTACCAGGCATGGGAGTTCGTAGTTTTCTTAGGAGAAGACATCGAGCTTAGAGGCTTCCAACCCTGACGTAGCCACTTTCCCTAAAAAGAGTAACATATGTTTACAGACAAGTAAAAAAAAACTTACGCCTAACCCTGTTTTCAAGTTTAAGTTGCGCAAATGTGAATTTCCCTAGATGCTCCCTGACAAACTTTTGGTTGATGCAGATTCAATTATACAGGATGGTTAGGACTCGAGGAAATCAAGGCAGAGGGGCATCGTTGCAGGGACTACCAACGTCACCACCACTATCACCTAAATTAGCTCTCATTCTGTGCTCTTTGGAGGCCATAAATGAGAGTTTAAAGGGGAGTCAGCTAGCAGGGATCGATGTGGAGCCCCCACCATCTAGAATGGGTAATCCTGAAGCATCGAGGGATTCAGGGGGAGGGCCTCCACCTGAGGACATCACTAGATAAATGTAGAAGATCAAACTTCCATAGTTCACCAGGGGTCATGTCAGTGAATGTGCAGAAGCATGGTTGGAAGGGATGAGACGATGTTTCTCCTTAAGGGACTATGCATCCACATCAAAGGAGAAAATAACAATCTTTCAATTAAGGGACAGTGCCTTGAACTGGTGGGGCAACCTAGAGAGGTAGTTGCACCTTACCCCAAACATCGTCTCTTGGGAAATTTTTGAGGAGAGGTTCCAAAGGAAATATCTACCATCTTACTATGAGGAACAATAGGTGACAGCATTTCATGATCTAGTACAGGGAAACAGGACCATGGAAGAGTATGAGATCAGGTTCATGGAATTGGTAAAATATGTTTCGTACATGGATAATGATCAACGACAGGAAGAACTCCTTTTCTATGGGTTAAACCCTAAGATAAGAGCCATGGTACGGATGTGGAAACCGTCTTCAGTAGCGGAAGTAGTCTAAAATGCATGTTATGTTGAGGAACACATGAACTTAAATGGAGGTATGAGGTCGACCTTTCTGCATCATTCTGGATTCATAATGAAGGCCCTTAGGACATTCTCCAGGGGAGGGAGCTCCATGCCACCTCCATATGGTAATATAATCGCACCAAGGACAGTCGCCACAATTATTTCAATGGTAGTGAGTGCAGCATCCCATTCATCACCAACGATGCAGGCAGGTTCACGACCATCTCCGAAAGCAGCTGGTAGAGGCAGGGGTTCTAGGGAAAGGAACTCATTTTAGAGACTGTCACAAAGAAGTACGCAAGTTCAATTTCGTGTTACATGTTGGGGATGTGGAGGACCCCATTACCAATGTGACTGCCCAGAGTTGCAATAAGGATTTGTGCATAGAGAAGGAAAGGCCCCGATGGGGAGGGCAAGTAGCAGCCACCAAATTTATGCAGCAGTTAATAATCGCTAGGTAGAACATCAATCCACGGTGGTGGAATCATCAAGTATGCTAAATCATATCAATGTTAAAATTTTAATTGATTATGGTGCTATAGATAGTTTCATTTCACCATCTACATTAGAAAAGAGTGGGTTGGTAGCCTACGAGCATGATGACTTTAAACAAGTCGAGATGGCTTCGAGGGAAAAACAAGCGGTAGGACCTAGCATTGATAATTGTCTAGTAGACCCAGGAGTGTGTACTACCAGGTTGAAGGTATATGCCACTGATCTCGGGGCGTATGACCTAATCATTGGAATGGATTGGTTAGAAGCCCATCAAACTATGGTAGATTGTTTCACAAAAAGGGTGCTTTGTGTTGACGACAAAGGAAGGCCAGTAGAGATCGAGGGTGTACGGAGAAAGGTGTCTCTATGCTTTATCTCCACTATGAAGGTTAAGTAGTGCATGAGGCAAGGGTGTCGACTTTATGTAGTGGAAGCAGTGAGTGAAAGGAAAGGACCCTCCTTGGATCAGTACCTAGTATTGTCAGAGTTTAAATATGTTTTTCTGAAGGTGTTACCAAGGTTACCTCCTGAGAGGGAGCTTGATTTTACTATTGAGCTAAAACCTAGTGCAAAACCAATTTCCAAAAATCTATATAGGATGACAGCACCAAAATGTTTTGATTTGCAAATGCAGTTGAAAGAGCTACTCAACTTAGGGCTAATAAGGCCCAGTGTCTCACCTTGGGGTGCACTAGTAATTTTTGTGAAGAAGAAGGATGGTCCCTTACGACTGTGTATAGATTATAGGGACTTGAACTGTGCTACAGTGAAAAATAGGTACCCAATCCCAAGAATAGATGATCTATTTGATCAGATAAAAGGAGCAGTAGTATTCTCAAAAATTGATTTGCGATCAAGGTATCACCAGTTAAGGATTAAGGAGGGCGATATTCCTAAAACTGCATTTCGAACTCAGTTTGGGCATTACGAGTTCGTTGTAGTACCTTTCGGATTGACCAATGTGCCAATAGTATTCATGAGCCTTATGAATGGTGTATTCCAGAAGAACTTAGACCACTTTGTACAAGTCTTTTTAGATGATATCGTCATCTATTCCAAGAACGAAAGAGAACATGAGGAACACTTGCGAGTTGTGTTGTCTTGCCTTAGAGAGAACAAATTGTATGTGAAGTTGTTGAAGTGCTCCTTCTTACAGAAATAAATTCACTATTTAGGTCATATCATTTCCGGGGAAGGAATCTCTGTGGACCCATAAAAGGTAAAGGACATTATGGAATGGCCAGTGCCAAAAAATGCGCATGAGGTAAGAAGCTTCATGGGGATAGTAGGTTATTATCAAATATTTGTGGAAGGGTTCTCTAAAATAGTGAAACCCATCACCACTTTGCAGTGCAAGGGGGTTAGGTATGAATGGACAAAAGAATGTGATAGTGCATTCATCGAGCTTAAAAGGTTACTAACTAGTGCACCAATTCTATGAGTGTCGGATATGGAAAAGGACTTCATAGCCTGCACGGATGCCTCGAAGCAAAGGGTTGGGGGGCATGCTAATGCATGATGGAGTAGTGATAGTTTATGTGTCAAGGAAGTTGAAGAAACAAGAGGAAATTTATGCTACTCATGATTTAGAGTTGGCAGCTGTAATGCTAGCTCTGAAACTTTGGAGGCACTATCTAGTAGGGAGAAACTTTGAGCTCAAAATGGACCATCAAATTTTAAAACATGTCTTCACTCAAAGGGATCTGAATGTCAGGAAAAGGCGATGGAGTGAGTTCATGAGTGAGTATGATTTTGGTATTTCATATATTAAGGGAAAAGAGAATGTGGTTGCGGATGCCTTGAGTAGGAAGCCACGTGTCTTCTCCTTGGTACCCTTAAAATTCAATTTGAGGGAACGTGTGTTGACGCAACTCCATGGAGACAGTTGGTATTTAAAGGTTACATAAAACCTCTAGGGTGAGAGGTAATTAGATCCAAGGTATGAAGGATATAGTCTAGAAGCAGATGAACTATTAAGATATCGAGGAAGGAAGTACATCCCCGAAAGTGGGGATATTTGAAGAGTCATACTGAAGGAAGCCTATAGAAAATTTTATTGTGTGCATCCAACTATGAAGAAAATGTACACAGGCATGAGGAAGCTCTTCTTCTGGGTAGGCATGAAGTGCGAGGTAGTCCATTTCGTCGCTAAGTGCCTAGAGTTTCAACAAGTGAAATCCAACCACCATCACCCGGTAGGTCTCCTACAACCACATGATGTTCCTATGACCAAGTGGGAAGTCATTTCTATGGATTTTGTTGTGGGGTTGCCACTCACATCTCATAGACACAATGCCATTCTTGTGATAGTTGATAAGTTAACCAAGAGTGCTCATTTTATTCTGGTTAGAGACACTTACGATGTCACTGATGTGGCACGTTTGTTTTTAAGTGAGGTCATCCATTTGCACAGGATACCTAAGAAGATCATTTTAGATAGGGACTCAAGATTCACTTCTAGGTTTTGGACAAGTTTTGCAGTCAATGTTGGGGACTCAGTTGAACTTAAGCACAGCTTATCATCCTAAAACAAATGGAAAAACTGAGAGAGTAAATCAAGTCATGGAAGACATGCTTAGGATGTGTGTCATGGATAATCAAACCCATTGGGAAAAGTACCTACCTTTGGTAGAGTTCGCCTACAATAACAGTTTTCATAGCTCCATTGGAATGCCACCCTACGAAGCTCTATATGGAAGGCCATGCAGAACACTGTTGAGTTGGGAGAGGTTAGAATACCGAGTAACATTTGAGATAGAATTGATTCAAGAGATGGAGGAACAGGTGATTCAGATTAGGCAGAGACTAAAGGAAGCACATGATAGACATAAAAGTTATGCGGATGCACACAGGACTGACCAAAGTTATAAAGTGGGAGATCATGTTTCCATTCGTATTAGGCCTAATAAGAGTACCATATGGTTCAGAAAGGGGACAAAGTTGTCACCTCGATTTATAGGACCGTTCAGAATCCAAGAGAAAATTGGACCCATTGCCTATCGTCTCGTACTGCCACCCCACTTGCATAAAATTCATAATGATTTTCATGTGTCTGTTCTACGTCATTATGTTGTTGATGAATCACATAAACTAAATTAAAAGGAATTTCAAGTATCGGACACAGGAACCCTCATGGTAGAACCGTTATTCATATTGGACTATAGAGTCCGACAACTCAAGAACCATCTGGTAGACAAAGTTAAGGTCCAGTGGGACAAGTATAGTCCAGGATATGCTACTTGGGAGGATGCCGAGACATTACGATGATATTATCCCTCACTTTTTTGACCACCTCGAGAATATGTTTCTCGAAGGTTGGGTGTATGTAACACCACCTTTTGACTTAGACATCTAGGATTACTTGAGGCCTAATTACCTTTATTTTATGTTCACCGTGAAACTATTAATGATACACTTGAACTTTAAGATGTAGAAACATGTATGAATGTTTAAATGATATTTGAATGATGATGGATATGATGCGATCTATTATGTGAATGTAAATTTTATGAATGTTTAAATGTTATTTGGATGATTATGGATATGATGTGATATACTATGTGAATGATAATCCTATGAAGGTTTAAATGTTATTGAGTGATGTTGGATATGATGCAATCTATTATGTAAATGATAACTCTATGAATGGGTAACGTTAATTGAATTACGAGATATTATGAGATCTATTTCTAACTTGAAAACTTTGATGTTAAGGTTGTTGGTACATGGATACCGAATTGAAATTATGGTTGTATACAATTACATGATGATAATGCATAGATATGCATGATTTTGTGTTACAGACTAATCTACAGGTCAATGGGCTATGAAATAGCCAAGAGATAATGGTAATGAAAGTGGATGTCATGACCACCGACCGAGAAATAATATGGTATGAATCTTTGAATGTGAAATTATATTGGTTTGAATGAATTGCTATGATATGTGGACCAGTGCAGGATTTCAGGTGGTGAGACTGGCCAAAATTGAATAAATGATGACAAAACTCCCAGCAACACGGTGCCACTGTATATTCCATTGTAGGGTGTGGACCCTAGTACTATTAGGAGGGGTGGAGGCATTTCCCACCGTGTATCCTCTGAAACCTGGAGTCATGGGAGGATGGTTTTAGCTCACACTCCCCTAGACGTGTGATGATGACTGTCAGCTGCCTGCTACGGAAGCTTGGTTAAGATAGTGACACTTCTGATTACGAGTTCTATTTCGAGTTAGGTCAATATAGTTGATGCTCCAAGATAGTTCAGCAGAGGAAGGATAGGAATGGAAGATGGAAGTGAGTTAAGGAGGAAGGATGAATAGAAATAGTTGAGAGTGTATGGAGATTCATTTTATGGTGGAATTTATTGATTTTCCTTCTGAAAAAGAAAATGTGTATATATGTATATTCATCATTACTTAACTAAACTACAGTTTTTTAAATAAAATTGTTGAGCTAGATTATTGTAATTAAGGGAATTCACAAACATTTCATTCGTTTATTATCTTTTATAAAATGAATAGTCTTGTTGATTGGATTGGATGCATACATAAATTACTATAAGGGTGATAGTTATTGTTATTAGTACATGCACAAAACTTGTATGTACTAGCTACACATGCATTTCTTGTACATGTACACCAGTATGTATGAGTTTTCTTGGCTTACTTACTAATAATGTCGGTTATATGATATGAATGTGTGAACCATGTGTCTTTTCCCTTGTATCATAAAATACTTTAACTTCAGGATGAAGTTTCATGAAGGGTGGGTGTATGTAACAACCCTGAGTATTAATCAATTTTCATGGTTTAATTAATTGTTTAATGTCTATTAGTTTAATTAATTAATTAATTAATTGTCCTGGTTAAATATTTGTTGAATGTGAATTGGTTTCATTAACTAATTAATTAATTTAATGATTAAATATTTGTTTAATAAAATCTAGTTTAATAAATTATTAATTATTATTTTGTATCGAATGATGGAACCATTAAAGAGAAGGAGATAAGGTGGTTGGCATTGATTGGACGGATAAGGTGGGTGAGTCTTAATGAAAGGGAGAAGGAGGTGAATGAGAGAGGGGGGAAGGAGGATAAGAGGAGGAAAAAACATTCGAGAGAGGACTTTTGGATTTTTTGGAGAGAGCATCATTTTGAGAGAGGAGAGGACTATATTGTTGGTTTGGAGCTGGAGTAGCTTGTTGGAGGATGGTTCTGGTTTTTTCTTGAGGAATTTGTTGGATTTTGGTGGACTGAGATAGGGGGCACCTGTTGCTGGGAGTTTTGGGCTCGGGGGCCAAGAATCCTTACGAAATCCTGGAGCTAGGGAGCCATAGAGGCTCTGTTCCTAGATGGTTGGGAGGTTAGTCGGTTTTGGGCAGAGAATCAAACAAAGTTGGAGAACAACAGTAGAATCAATTAGAGGTATGCATTTTCATTGATATGTTGAATTTGTGGTTTATTACCATGTTGTTGAATATGTTGAATATGTCGTTTATTATGATGTGTTGGACAACTAAGAGGGGGGGGTGAATCAATTGTTACTGTGCTTAAACAATTATGCTTCTTTTTAAACTCTTTGCAGAAACACTGAATGATGATCACATTAATGCAGGGAAATAAAAAATGGCACATTCAACATCATTCACACATATATGAGAAACACAGAGACAGATATTTCCCAAGGAAACCCATACAGGGTAAAAACCTCTTTTTCTTT
>SNQJ01S0007223.1:254071-282146 GCA_010110895.2 Picea sitchensis | reverse complement strand
ATCAATTACTTGACATCAACCAATGACATCAATCAAACCAAACCATTTACATCAATGACATATGATCCAACAATCTCCCAAGTAATCAAACCATTGGAATCAATGACAAACCATTGGCATCAATGACAACATGATCCAACAATTTAATGGTGATTGTTAACTAAGGAGTTTTGGGAAAATGTTCCCTACACTGTTCACCCCCCCCCTCTCAATGTAGTCAGTGTGTCCAACAATATCACATATTTTATATCACATGTCACTTCTTCGGTGATATAATAGGTCCACTTGAACTTTAATTTCCCTATATATTTGTCCTAGAGCACCATGACCTTCCTATCTAGTACACACACTAGATACACCTAGAATTCTCCTTCTATCTCTACATGAATCAAATTCTAATCAATGACATGGTTAGGGTCATGAACATACTTTTTAACTAATGAACCATGAAATACATTATGTACTTTCATTGAATAAGTAAATGCAAGAATGTATGAAATTATATCCAAATCCTTGAGGAATGTGGGATATATCCCACGAATTGTTTTTAAAAAATATACAGGCTACCAGGTGCCTGATTGAGTTATCAGATGCTAAGTCACAGGTGTCAAAGACTTGCATGACAGCCCATCTGCTAGGTATGAGTTCAATCTTCAACAAGTCAGTTTTTGTAATTTGATTGCAGGAGTTTTTAAGACAGAGGGAGGTGAAGGCATTGGGGAAAGTGGGCTGTGATGATTTGAGATCCCAGAAAAGGCCTTAGAATTTGGCTTGGAACGTTTAACACAACGGAGGAGGCTTCCAGGGCATACGATGTAGAAGCTAAATGGATCAGAGATCAGATCTGCCAATCTATGGCTACAATGATATGGAGTATGGGGACTCTCAGTTCTTAAAATTCGATGCTCCATTTCAAAGAAATTCAAATGCATCCATAGGCCAATGTTCCGAGCATAGCAATTTCAACCAAAAATTGTATAAATAATGACCTTGTGGGAACTGTGGTCACAACTATTCAGAGGTGAGCAATTTAATGTTCACTTCTTGTGGCGATGCCATAAATGTAGAACCAATGAAATCTTGTTATCAAGGAGGTTATTTTGATTCTGACCATAACAGGCTGGAAAAAATCATATGATGGGGAACATTTCCCATGGACTCATCAGACAAAAACCTAGAAATTTCATCTGTACATGATGATGCAAATGATTTTGTGATTATGAACATTAAACCCTCAGTCGATGGTGTTGTTAAATATCGACTTGTTGATACCCCTATTGAGGTCAATGGTGGCACAGATGAATGCTACAAATCAGAGGATAGTGTCGTGCAACTTGATCTTTCTTCTCTGGAGTTATTGTGCCTCATTGTGCCTGACATTCACTATGCAAATGATAAATTTTCCAAAATCCAAGTTTTCTCATACTCTAACACACAGAGGCAAGTCGTCCATTCCATAAACATAAATTCTCAAATGATTTTAGAATTCATATTGAGAAGTTAAAATCAGTCCAAGGATACAAGTGGAAAATGTTATTGTAAGTTTGAGTTTCATTCTTCTTTGGGATATCGATGTTGGCCTTACATAAATAGAAAAGTACTTTAGTAACAATGATACTCATGCGATTGTTGGAGTCTTTCTTGCAATCGGTATTGTAAATTGTGGCATACAAAATGAATGTGATCCTACACATGCACTTCTTGTAGAGTACGTCAGTAAGGAGGTTGGAAATCTACTTGACCTATCATTTTGCCAATAAGAAAGTAGATTGATTCCATATCCTAGGAGAAAGACTAGCAAGTACTAAATTGGAGCACTAGTAAATCATTGAGATCGACATCTTATGTGGCAAAATATTTATTGATTAAGCACAACTAGTATCTTGAAACTATTCAAGCCAAATAGAAGGTATGTGAGCTACATCAAGATTGAAGGACAGATTCTCGAAATCAATTGACCATTTTTTTTAAATATCATATTCAGTCATTTTGTTTCATCCAATATACAAGTGGCAAAGTACCCATCACGATTTCAGGGTATTAATTTTATCGCTTCTAGATTTCGAGGTAGCTTTTCAGGGATACCTGGAAGATAGTTAATCAATCAAAGGGAAAGTTCCAGATTATGTGGCATTCAAATGCAGATTTAGTGGACAATATTCATACATAAAGAATCCAACAATTCAACACCTATTCTCTCAAGTGTTGAGCCTTTTCAAGCTATCTTTATTTTTCTATTTTTAGAAGATTTCTTCCTATAAATTTGTAACTATTTTTATCTGAGATGGATTATTGTAGACATATATATATTTCATGAGATTGTAATGAGAAAGGGGGGTTCAATCCTGGTGACTGAAGAGGTTCAAATTTGAGAATCTGTCTAGACTCTTTGTAAACAGATACTTTGGAGTATATATCAGAATATAAGATTCTTTCATTATGTTGTTCATACTTTCATTTTTCTTCTTATTCTATACTTGTGGATGAATTATGTTAATTTATCTATGTCTATTTAGTGATTGATAACTTTCATTCTTATCTCAACATTGGTAGACAAATATTTATAGGTCTTTTCTTCTGATGTCCAATCATTCATACATAACTATTTTTTGTATGATTCTACTAGTATTTCAAGCAATCTCCATCTATCATATCCTTTAAAACCATCTGAATAGTGTAGTATAAATCCTTGTTTGTATGAGTATGTTCATGTGTGTCTGAGTGAGTGAGTTTATGAGAAAGTTAAGGGGCCTGGATTTGATATGTGTTGGTTTAGACTTAGGACTTAGGTCACTTACGCACACACAACTTTTTTATGTTAAAAAGAAAAATAACTCTTATTGGTAAAAAAAAGGCAAAGGTAAATAAACTAATTTGAAAAAAGAAAAAAAAAATTGAACATAAGAAAACGAGAAAAGTGAAGATTTAAGGAAACTAATGAAAATATTATTTTTGGTTATGTAGGTTAAGAGGCAAGGGTCATGAGGTGTCTAGTCAAAATTGATAATAGGCACTCATGAGACTTGATGAATATTTATAAAAGTCTATAACATAGGCAAATGATCAAAGGGATTCGACAATGCAAGCATGAATTTGCTAAAGATACTTTAAAACTTTGATGAAAAATTTGGGCGCTAACATCTAGCTCCAACTGGGATGGAGACCTCCTTGCAAGGCTCCAAGAACTCGACAATTCTAGTGTGCCTTTTCCATTGGGTTATGGAGTCAATAGTCAACCATTCTCTGAACATGTTCAAAGCATGCCTTTATTCCAGCAAACTAACTGCTACTACTGAAAATATTGAAATAAAATCACATGCTTAGGAAGCGATCTTATTCCTACTCTACCCTAATCTAACTAGTTTTGCAACTTGGTCAAGTAAGGGAAGACATCCCTAAAAACCATTCAATTATTTTCAAAACTGAAAATATTTCATCCATGCCATTGATCAATAGATGATGTATGAAATGTAACAACAGTGATGAAAACTCCTTCACGAAACAAGACTCGCCTGGAAGAGATGATGAGTAAAAGAAATCTGAAATTGTCACCTACTTTGAACCATGTGACTCCATCAAAGTTGCAACCGAATCCTTAAAACCAAGATCAGAGACATACTGATCGATGAATGCCTCATCCATGATTGCCTCTATGTTTGCAAATAGATGAATTTATAGTTCTCTTGTGATCGAATCTTGATCATTAGTAGAAAAAACTCTATCTTCAAAATCATGATCACAAGATGATGATAAAACATGGTTTAAATCATATTGATCATTATCAACTAGAAACATGTAATTACCTAGGAGATCATTAGTTACCTCATAATCAAAAAATTTGGAAAACTGATCATCAACTTTCCATGCATACATGTCCATAGGAACATCTGCAAACATTGGAGAGTTTGATTCCCAATCTGACATATATTCACACTCTTGTTGTTGTTCAATATCTGCTTCATACTCTCTCTCTTCTTGCTCAAAAACTAAAACATGTTGATAGTCTACTTTCTCATGTGCATACAAATTTTTAAAATAAACCTGCTCCTGGATCCTCTAGGAAGCACATATATTCTCCTCAACTTATTATGCATCCTCGAACAACTATCTTAAAGATGATGATTTACTTTCTAACAAGAGAATAACAAGCTTTGAATGTTGCATCATAACATAGTATACCATGGCAGTGCTCTCAGTAGGCCGGATCTCCAAGGGCATGGTATGATAAGTGTTATAAAATCTTTTGTTGAAGATAGACAAAGACTCTTCCTTGTTTCTTCTCAGGGCATAAAAATCAGCGAGGTATAAATCAAAATATTTGTTCTCACCCCAATGCTTTGAAAAGGCATTAGACAACTCAATCCAAGAGCCAATAGAATCATCTCTCAAACCCTTAAACCATATGGAAACATCTTTGAGCAAAGTTTTGGAAAACAATCTCATAACAACATCATCATGTATAATCTCGAATTGATCAACAAAGTTTTCAAAATCCTCCAGATGCCTCTCTGTTATGACACGATCCTCTCCAGAAAATCAAGGAAGATATTCAAGGTAATCAAGAGGATAAGGATGAAGGGGATATGGAAGCCTCAAAGGTTTAAACAAATTCATTATGATTTTAGTTTGAAAAGCAGTGGGTTGATCATGAGGATAAACAAGTTGATTGGAAGGCTCAATAATAAAAATAAAAGGTGATGAGATATGGATAGGTTTTGAAACAACTTCAATCTCGTCGAGGTTACATGGTTGATCAGATTCAAGAGAGATTTGACTACAATGATCACCTTTATGAACTGGATGAGGTAAAGATACCGAATCAACATATACAATACAAGCAATATGCAAATCTTCTTCTTCTAAAGATGGATATATAAAAGAAGGATGATGATCATATGAATAAAAAAAACACAAGATGACCCTCTTTACATGTGAAGTGAAAAGTAGGAAAGAGATGATAAAGAACAACAACATTTTATGAAGAAATATCATAAACTGATACCTAGATTTTCCCTTATGCCCTTTCATATTTCTGTCAACCAGAACCTCCCCAGTGGAGTCTTTGATTGTGGAGTCGCCAGGAAGATTGTTACAGTCAATCATGTGTCCTTACTTTTTCTACCATCAAAAGTAGGATCTATGTCGTTCTACCAGGGAAACTAGCTCACTTTTGTTTCTCGACAATGAAGCCATTTTGTTATCACTCCAAGAGTCTTTCCTTGACTGTAAAGGGAACGAGCTTGGTAACTTAATGAAATGTTTAAATAAGGGTATAAATTGGATCGCGTTGAGTAAATTTCTCATAAATTCACTCACTTAGACACACATGAACGTACTCAGACAAACAAGGATTTCTACTACACTATTTACATAGTTTTAAAGGATATGATAGATGGAGAATGCTTAAAATACTAGTAGAATCATATAAAAAATAGTTATGAATGAATGACTGGACATCACAAGAAAAGACCTATAAATCTTTGTCTACCAATGCAAAGATAAGAATGAAAGTTATCAATCACTGAATAGACATAGATAAATGAATATAATTCATCCACAAGTATAGAATAAGAAGAAAAATGAAAGTCTGAACAACATAAAAACAGTTACACATTTATAGGAAGAAGTCTTCTAAAAATAGAAAAAGAAAGATAGCTTAAAAAGGATCGACACTTGAGAGAATAGGTGTTGAATTGTTGGATGCTTGATGTATGACTGTTGTCCACTAAATCTATATTTGACTGCCACATAATCTAGAACTGTCCCTTTGACAACTTAACTGTCTTCCAAGTATCCCTGAAAAGCTCCCTCGAAATCTAGAAGTGATAAACTTAATACCCTGAAATCTTGATGGTTACTTTGCCACTTGTATATTCGATGGAAAAAAATGACTCAATATGATATTTAAAACAAAATGGTCAATTGATTTCAAGATTCTGTCCTTCAATCTTGATGTAGCTCATATACCCTACCATTTGTATTGAACAGTTTCAAGCTACCAGTTGTGCTTAATCAATAAATATTTTTCCACATAAGATGTGGATATCAATGATTTACTGGTGCTCCAATTTAATACTTTCTAGTATTTCTCCTGGGATCTCGAATCAATCTACTTTCTTATTGGCAAAATGACAGGTCAAGCAGATTTCCAACCTCCTTACTGGCGTACTCTACACAAAGTGCATGTGCAGTATCACATTCATTTTGGATGCCACAATTTACAATACCGATTGCAAGAAAGACTCCAACAATCGCATGAGTATCATTGTTACTAAAGTAATTGTCTATTTCTGTAAGGCCAACACCGATATCCCAAAGAAGAATCAAACTCAAAATTATAGCACCGTTTGTCACTTATATCCTTGGACTGCTTTTAACTTCTCAATATGAATTCTGAAATCATTTGAGAATCTATGTTTATGGAATGGATGACTTTCCTCTGTGTGTTAGAGTATTAGAAAACTTGGAGTCTGGAACATTTATCATCTGCATAATGGATGTCAGGCACACTGAGGCACAATGACTCCATAGCAAAAAGATCAAGTTGCACGACGTTATCCTCTGATTTTGATCCAGATTTTATGAGCAGAACGAAATGAATATAGATCATTAATAGATTCTTAACACAAAATAATAGAGATACAGTAAAATTGGTTTTCTATTCAATAACGAAATAAGCTAAAACTGTAAAATGCAGCAGAAACAAGCTTGCTGGAATGGTGGCGGCTTATCTCTGAGAAGAGATGTGATGGCAGTGCACATTTGCAAGAAGAAAGTTACAATGAGGATATGAAGGCCTTTTTACAATAATCAAGAATGCCAAAAACCATAGACATCCAATAACCTAACCCTAGGAGATGAAGCGCCAAAAGTCATGTGGGCCCCGTTTGGGTAAGTTAGTACATCAACTTCTCAGGGTCGTAACTTTTGCATACGATCTTTGTTTTAGGTGTGATAGCCCATTGGAAAGGTATCGTCGAGGAGATACATTTTGGGAGCTCAATCATCCATTTGGATATCATTGAGGAGTTTTATCTCGAAAAACATTCATTTAGGCCCTCAAAATGGCCCCAGAAGTTAAAACTGCTAAAAATAGTAAATTACCAAAATTGTCAGAAAACTATTTTGAGCCAGTTGGAAAAGGTGGGTGGCCACCGATATCCATCTAGATCATATTTGTAGCATTAATTTGTGCCACCATTGACCTCAATAGGGGTATCTACAAGTCGGTCTTTAACAACACCATCGACTAGGGGTTTAATGTCCATAAAAACAAACTCATTTGCGTCATCATGTATAGATGAAATTTCTAGGTTTTTGTCTCATGAGTCCATTGGAAATTTTACCCATCATATGATTTATTGTTATGGTTAGAATCAAAATAACCTCCTTGATAGGAAGAGTTCACTGGTTCCACATTTATGGCATCACCACAAGAAATGAACATTAAATTTCTCACCTCTGAATAGTCGTGACCACATTTCCCACAAGGTCATGATTTATACAAAGTTTGGGTTAAATTGCTATGCTAAGAAAATTGGACTATGAATGCATTTGAATTTCTTTGAAATGGAGCATCGGCTTTTAAGAACTATGAGTCCCCATACTCCATATCATCGTAGCCATAGATTGGAAGATTTGATCTATGATCCATTTAACCTCTGCATCGTAGGCCATGGTGGCCTCCTCCACCGTGTTAAACATTCCAAGCCAAATTCTAATTCCTTTTCTGGGATCTCGAATATCCACATCCCACTTTCCCCAATGCCTCTGCATACCTCTATATTGAAAAATCTTGTAATCAAACTACAAAAATCGACTTGTTGAAGATCGAAGTCATACCTAGCAGTTGGGTTGTCATGCAAGTCTTTGACACCTGTGACTTAGCATCTAATAACTCAATTAGGCACCTGGCAGCCTGTATATTTTTTAAAAAACAATATGTGGGATATATCCCAGATTCCTCAGGGATTTGGATGTTGTGTCATTTATATGCGCCATCGTTCTCTTGCTATAATCAATGAGATATAAGGATTGCCTCTTAGGCTCGACGCTTGTGTTGAGCTTGCGTTGGTATGTTGTGTGGCTTATGTGTTGGTTTATGTGAAGACTCAGCTAATGTATTGGTTTGGTGTATTGACTTCTGTCTTGGATTTGATATGTGTTGGTTTAGACTGAGGACTTAGGTCACTTATGCACACACAACATTTTTTTGGTAAAAATACAAATAACTCTTATTGGTAAAAAAGGCAAAGGTAAATGAACTAATTAAAAAAAAAAAAAAAATTGAACATAAGAAAACTAGAAAAGTGAAGATTTAAGGAAACTAATGAAAATATTGTTTTTGGTTATGCAGGTTAATAGGCAAGGGTCACGAAGTGTCTAGTCAAAATTGATAATAGGCGCTCACGAGACTTGATGAAGATTTATAAAAAATCTATAACATAGGAAAATGATCAAAGGGATTGGACAATGCAAGCATGAATTTGCTAAAGATGATTTAAAAATTTGATGAAAAATTTGGGCGCTAACAGAGTCAACTCTTCAAAAGAAATATCTTTTACATTTTCATCTTGAGATGGTTGTTGTTCTTGTTCTTGTTCTTTTTCGTCTTCCTCTTCACAATATACGTAGAATAATTTTTGCTCGCCACACTCACTCATGTCCCTTATTGTACTTTTTGTCACAATTAAATCATAAACCTTTTTCTTTGTTTCCTCCAATTGTTGAGGTGCCAACCTTGTAGGTTGATGTTTTTTAGAAGAAGGAACATTATTCTCTCGATAGATGTTAGGAGTGGTCCTTCTAGTATCCATTTCCCAATTTTTACTTTCAACATTTCTCGCCACCCTTAACGCATTCTCCAATGATTTGGGTTCCCAAAGGTGAACCTCATGTTGAATGTTGTCCTTTAAATATCCTATGAATACATCAATCAGGTGCTCATCTGGAATATGCATTACCTTGATATTCAATCTTTGGAATTTCTCAACGTGCTCTACAACTGAGTCCTTTTTCTTGAGATTTATCAATTGGATAAATAAGGTATTTCTCCTTGTATCCTCATAGTGTGCTATCATTTCTTCCGTGAAAATTGTCCAAGTGAAAAGTGATTTGCGAGAACAAATCCATCGATACCACACAAATTGATTGGGTTCTAAATATAAAGAAGCAATTTGCACTTTTGTGTGTGTGGCACATCATGTAGATCAAATAACTGCTCCATCTGAAGTATCCATGTGATTGGATCCTTGCCATCAAACTTCCTCATATGTATCTTAGGAAAGTGGTTGGTCTTCAACCCAAAGTTGGAGTTTGTCCAGTCTTGATTCATCTTCCTTGTGTCCTCATCATGAATTTCATGGGATACATTTTCACTTTTAGGTGGCCTCTCTATTGGGAAATTTTTCAGTCCTTCCATGATCTCCCTTTTAAGCCATCCATCTTAGTATCCATTATTGCCTCCAACTTAGCTTCAGTTGAATCCATCGTCCCTTGTAGTTCATCGTTTTTTATTGTCTTCTTTTGTAAATCATTTATGTCCTTGTGCATTTCTTCACCTTCATCAAGATTCCAAGTAGTTGGTGTAGAAGTTCCATCTTTTGGTGGCATGTTGGCCAAGTATCACTTTTAAACCTTTATTTCAAGGTGGTTCTGCTAGATGATCTTTCTTTTGTTGTATCTCCAAAATTTCGGCCCTTCTGTGTATGAAAATTTTGTTATGTAGTTATCTGATACGTCTTCTCTGCAATGCCACAATTATGATCAAAACTAGATGTGCCAAGTAGAAGTCATGGTAACTTCCCCACACCTTACTTATTTTTTCTCTTCTAGGAGAGCGTACTTGTAAAGCGTGCCAAGAGAACAATATATGATATTTGATTCTGAAACTTGCACCATAAATACTACATACTATCCACTATCCAAGGCAACTAGTCTCACTTAATTTGGATACTCATTGAAGAAGATATCACTAATTTACTTGGAACATTTGTTTGAGACTAGTTAATATGACTAGTCAACTAACCTATCTCACATAGGGTGTATCTACAAAAGTAGGATGACCCAGAAGTTGAAATTTTTATCACATCTACCTTGATATTTTTTATGAATAGACTCCTAGTTTTAGGGTCTGGAACTTCACATAAAAACGTTTATAGTGAAAATTTTGCGATGATTAAATTCAGGATGATTTCATAATCCTTTCTTACACATGACATATCTATGAAAGTATAAGGCCTTAGGAGTTAAAATTGTAACCCCAAGTACCTTGATCCATGTACTATATATCCTCCAATGAGTTCCTTTTGAAACATTGTAGAAAAACAATTATAGCTAAAATTCCATGGTGTCTGAAATGCAACAACGAAACCCCAAGACCTTGAGCTATGATACCAAATGTTAAGAACCAAAAATTAAAATAGCATAAAAAACCTCAGAATAAGTACTCAACGCATTGACAAAGAAATAATTTCATATAATAAGCCTCTTCAAGGGGGAAGCCTCCTTATACACCACATACATTTACAAATACAAGATGGTTCCAAATGAAAAGATCTCCTTGGAATATATAGGAGACTAGGAGGTACAATTACAAATAATGGACCCAAGTTGACATAAATAAAACAAAAATACTAATGTAATATGCACTAATTAAAAAGTAGTGTGCCACTATTTAAAACTTAACAATCACTCCTTCTATGAACTCTCTATATTGATCATGTTATATAAATAATCAATAAAAGATTCATCTTGATACTCCTATAACAAGCTCTCTATATTGATCATATTATATAGATAATCAATAAAAGATTCATCTTGATACCCCTATAACAATAAACCTAATATATGTTGATCTATAATTCATTTTGTAAAAATATTAGTAAAAGAAACTAATATTTACTAATGTAGAGTAAGTGATTTGCACGAGGACAAAGAATTGTAAGGAAAACTCATTTAGAAAGGAATTTCACATGTGCATTTTAAATAGTAACAATCTCATATATTTCAAACGATTTATGGAATACTATGAAAGATTATTTTACTAACATTAAAATGTCATGCATCTTTGTAATTTTACTCATTTTTAATACATTAAAATAATTATGTTTATATAGGAAAGAGTCATAGTAAACTCAACAATAATAATATAGGATATTGATCTTCTTGCAAATATTAACGAAGATGAAAATATATTTTTGGTTTTGGAGTATTACCTAAGACTCAAAGAAATTTAATAGGAATGAGAATATTCCTCCTTGCAGATTACAAGAAAATTATTTTATGTGATTATATTTTGTTTACACGTGATAATGTAATTGGATATCAAATCTTTGATAAAGCTAATAATTTTAAGTATTGTAAACTTTTTCAAATAAAAATTATAATAAACAAAACTTTGAAACCCTTCCTACCCAATAAATAAATAAATAAAGTACTTTAGTTATATCCTAATATTCCCTTTCACCCAAATTTTTTTACCTCGGTTGTACCCTAATAATTCAATAATATGAATTATTATTGAGTGATTATGTTGTAAAATGAAAAAGGATAAATATAAAAACAAACACATTAAAATAGTAATATACCAGGGAAATACCTCAAGTACCACTTCACTAGACTTGACACCATTGTGTCCCACGTACATTTATCATGGCCTAACATACCTCTTTATTACCAACACGATTTAGATTGAAGAGACGTGATATGAATAGGGCTCTTTATTCATGACATGAAAAAGATGTATATTTCTAGCTTTTATAGATCTCTTTTTTATATTGAAGAGACATGATTCAATTTCCAACGTTAGTGGTCCTCTTAAAGGAAAATGTTTTATAATCCATTAGATACATGAATGTGTTAGATACCTCTTTATTATTCGTATGAATCAATTTCCAATGTTACTTGTCCTCCATTAAAAATCAAATATATTATCAGCCCCACACCATTGAGTTGTAAATAAAGGCTGAACTCTACTCAGTTTTAAGTAACTCCTACCTTACGAGCTTTCAAAGATTAATTCTAAAATAAAAACTTTCCACAACTACGCAAACTTTATCTTATGGGAATTTTTTAATAACCATAATGTATGTCCTTTTAAATTAATTTAAATGTATGAAATGTTGTCTCTTATCGAAAATGTCGTTATTCATGATATGCACTATTTATGAAAATGTATATTCATAATTTCAAGGGACGAATCGTCTTTCACATTTCATAGGTTATATGTTATATTTAAAAAAAATATATTACATTTTATATTATAATTTAATAATAATAATAATTTAATTTTAAGATTATTGTTAAATTAAATTAATTTATAAATCTAATTAATATAAATTTATTTTAATTTTTTATTTATCAAATATCATATTATATATATATATAATCATGAGCAAGTGTTATATGAATTTAAAGAGACTATCATCCTATACAAACGCATAATGAATATGAAGATGATGAAATTAATGACATTGTTTGTGTAGTTATTATCGAATTTATGTCTCCGAGATAATTAATTATTGATGTTTTTTCTATTTCGTAGCTTTATTCAATGTGAACCCTATGGTCTCCTACTCATTTTCGATTTAATAACATGCTTATTGTTATCACATTTTATTCTATGGGGTGTTTTCCCCATTGGATTTGGCCTCTAGGTGACCAAATGCGAAGAAGGGGGCCTAAAAACCCACATTTCGGCCTTATCCTAAGTTCGTTGGGGTTGATGTGATGGTTTGGCATGATATGTTATGGGGAGCTTAGATCTGAGCAGTCGAGATCTGGGCACTCAGATCTACAACGCATAATCCCTATCGGAGTCCTTTTGCCTTTAATGAGGGGGGGGATCCAAGTTGGTGGTTTTCCAGCATGGGCCCCCCACTAATGTGGCACCTCCTCGCTAACTCGGACCCCCCTCGCACTAAACCAGTAACCGCCTACCCCCTCCTTTGAGTAGACCACTTACTGCTCGCCCTTACCGCCTCATGTTCTCTCGACACCTGTCCCCTACTCCATCTCTCCCCTCTGTCTGTCACATCTCTTGCTTCCACTCCACCTTTCGCTCCCTCAAACCTGTCTTCCACTCATCGTCGTCCCGTCTTCATACCTCACCCTCTCACCTCCTGCCATGTGTCCTCCACTTCTACTCCACATCACTTCCACCTGTGTCGCATTACCACTCCTAGACCCATCACCAGTGTAGCCTCCCCTCTACCTCACGGTCTTCTCCCTGTGCCACATTGCTCCTACTCCTTTACACCTCAGCTCCCGCTTTTGTGGCGCCCACGTATGGCTAGTCGCTACTCTATCGTCATTTCATCTCCCTAGTCACCAATCATTCATTGATCCATATTTCGCGCTAGTCATCCCGTCAGCATCTACGACCGCCTGTCATGCCTACCCTGCAAGAATCCAACTCAGGTCCGAATGGCAAAGACGACCAAGAAGAGGTCGCCACGTCTCCCAAGTGCCAAGTTTGACTTGGGTCATCCTGATCCCGATGAAGTAGTTATGAAGCGGGGAGCTGGTTGGAGCATCACTTCCCCCATGAATGAAAGTCAGAACTGTCTGAACGTGAAGTCAGACTGTCAGCTAAGGTGTTCTGAGATCGCATGCACAAAAACACTGCGTGAACAGTCTAATAGAGCAGAGACTCGGAGGGAATGGCAAATTCAAGATTGTGTCTAACAAAGGAATGCATGTGAGAGGAGACTGCAAGTGCAATATGACGGAGAGGACGCAACACCATGGAAGCTTGAGCACGCCTCTGCTAAGGATGGCGAAATTTTTAGTATATAGATAGAGTTCTGGGATTTTGTAATGGTGCATGGTTGAGCTAGGCTCCCCTATTTGTAAGTTTTGATAAAGCACTGGTTCCTCTAGTTACACATTTGTATTTGAGATTTCTTGTTTAATGAAAGTCAGCCTATTTCCATCTCTTTTTAAACTCTGTGTTAAAACACTCAAAATTGGAGGATCTAGTCGAGGGTATTTATGCTGTTGTGATGAATGTTTGATCACTGTAATATTTTCACCAGTTTTAATCAGTTTCTAGTGTTATCTTTTCCCTCTTACACTAAGTAGCTTGGAATTGAAGGATCTAGTCAAGTTGTTATAGTAGCATTGTGATGTAGGTTTGATCATCATGTTGTTATAATTGTGTCGTTTAGTCATATCTTAGTGTCTGAAGCTTCAGTTCCAAGAGTATCTTTTTCTTGAAGCTTTTCTTCCTTAGGCTGTTGGAAGACCGGATGTCCATAGCAGACCCTTACATTTTCTCACCAAGTCTTCCCTCTACTCATTTTAAACTCAACTTCCTGACTGGAGTTAGATCAAGGCCTCACTTGCTTATGCTTCATCTGGTCCAGGATTATGAGTTAAAGAGATATTCTCTTGGGTCTGCACCAATTCGACCACCCTTATTTATTCAGTGTCACATACAAACTGATGGGCATCAGGATCATCCCTGTTGCAATCTAGGGGTGACTTCTAGTGCTAACATTTTTGGCGTCATTGTCGGGGACGAAGTTGAATATTTTCCTTGGGATAGAATGACATTGAGCCTCTGATTCTGAAGGTGCATCAGGCATCAGAGCCCTCCAATATTGCAACTATGCACCTGGTGACTCCATTGTGGAAATCCCACTAATCAGTTGTGGCTATCTCTAGCACACCTGAAAGTTGAACCACATGAGCTTTCTTAAGAAGGTTTCAAGAAGATGCCTTATTAGCTTGAGAAGTTCCCTGGGACAACGAAATGATTAGAGATGGTCTTTGATGGTGAACAAAGACTAAACACCTTCAAAGTTGCACATCATTCACCTGGCGACTCCATGGTTGAAGAATCCACTAGCAAATCCACTAGTTTGAGATGGACAAAATCTTGGCTCGGAGGTTTGATCCTTTCAATTTTTCTGTTGTTCCTGGTTTCCCTAATGTTGTCCCTACTATAAATGAGTGGGATGATTATCTTCCAAGATTCAGAGGAAGCCAACATGATCATCCTGGAGAACATCTATTTAATTTTTATATATGTATGCTTGAGCACAAATTTGTTCACTAGGATGTCTTGATGAAGATGTTTAGGTTCTCATTAGAGGTAGATGCCCGTGAGTGGTTTTACTCCCTTCTCCCTACTAGCATTTCCTCCCTGGAATAGTTTCATGCAACTTTCAATGCTCACTGTCGAAAATATTATTCCTCTGATTTAATTTGTCATAACTGTTGTGAGGATGATGGCCATGGTTTAGATCAGAAATCAGTGCTTTCTCTTCCCTGTCCATCTACCTTAGAGGAAAGTTGTGTTTACCGCTCTGGTGAGGAAAGTGTAGCAAGGGAGATTCCTTCCCTTGAGACAAAGGTCCTTGGAAATCCTTCTGAGGATGATGAGGAAGATTTCATGGATGTCCAGACCCTGCCTTCTTCTCCTGATGCTTTTGTTGTATTCATCTTTGATGATTATTTAGATGATGAGAAACAATGCTTTGCATCACATTTCGATGGCATGTGGAGAAACAAACCTATGTATGAAAACTACGAGTCACATTCTGAGTTGGTTATGCAGGATTTACAAGAGAAGATGGCAGAGCCTTATCCTTTGTTCATTAATAAAGAAAGTTACGAGGAAATCAACCATCCTCAACCTACAAAAGACGTTGAGCAGAAGATGGAAGAGCAGAGTTTTCCCATGGATCTCATTTATGATGATTATGACTCCGATCCTTGGGAGAGCCATGAAGAAGAGGAGAAGTTAAAGGTGCATTTTTTAGCCTACACAGAGCCTGCAAGTGAGTAGCCATCGCCACCTGATATTAGTCAACCCGCATCAACTTCTCTTTCATATACACTCTCTAGAGACATTCAACCATGTGTGAGGAGTTATGTGGCAGGGAGGGTTGTTGGTCACAAATTATCCAAGATTTTCCATTCATTCTATGACCTTGACAACGATTGCATGGAATGGCATTTCCATCACATCTTGGAGCCACCCATTTTCATATCAGCTTCAGCCCTTCGAGAAAGGATGAAGGATGTAACCGTTATGCTGTCATGGTTACATCGTTTGTTACCAATCACTGAAAGAGAAAAGGAACTTCTAACCAGGAAGTTACTTGGATGGCTATGGTGGAAATTTTCCTTCACTTAGCACTATGTAAAAGAAATAATTAGTTTAGGTCTGTATATAAATAAGCTCCTATGGAGCCCATGTATTTTTCTTTTGTTTTATTTTCGGCCTGTATTCCTCAGCAAGGGTTTTGAGCTTGACTCCATAGCCCAATGCAGAAGGCGACTGGAACTAATGAAGATCTTATAGCCTCGTAGGGAGGACGATATCCCCCATGGAGCCTGATGTTATCACCTTTTTTTGTATGGGGTGTTTTCCCCATTGGATTTGGCCTCTAGGTGACCAAATGCAAAGAAGGGGGCCTAAAAACCCACATTTCGGCCTTATCCTAAGTCCGTCGGGGTTGATGTGATGGTTTGGCCAGATATGTTATGGGGCGCTTAGATCTGAGTAGTCGAGATCTGCGTGCTCATATCTACGGCCCATAATCCATATCGGACCCAGATCGCTTCCTTTAGCGAGAGTGCGAGATAATTGGTTTTCTAGCATGGGGCCCCCCCTAACATGGTGCTTCTCGTTCATCAGACCCCCACACTTCAAACCACTAACGCCTACCCCTCATTAAGGCGCTTTACCACTCACCCTTACCGCCTCCCGCTCTCCAGGCTACCACTCACCCTTACCGCCTCCCGCTCTCCCGACACCTGTCCCCCACTCCATCTCTCCCCTCTATCTTTCACATCTCTCACTTCTGCTCCACCTTTAGCTCCCTCACACATGTCTTCCACTCATCGTTGTCCCATTTGCGTACCTCACCCTCTCACCTCCTGCCATGTGTCCTCCACTTCTGCTCCACGTCACTTGCACTTGTGTTGCACCCTGACTCCTAGACCCATCACCACCACAACCTCCCCTCTGCGTCCACATCCTCTCCCTGCACCACATTGCTCCCTCTCATTTACACCTCACCTCCTGCATTTCTGGTGCCCACGTATGCCCAGTTGCCACTCTGTTGCTGTGTCATCTCCCTGGTCACCAATCATTCACTGATCCATGTTTCACGCCAGTCATCCCGTCAGCATCTACGACCACATGTCATGCCTCCCCTATAAGAATCCAACTTAGGTCCATATGGAAAAGTCATCCAAGAAGAGGCCACCACGTCTCCCAGGTGCCAAGTTTCACTTGGTCCTTCCTGATCCCGATGAAGTAGTTATGAAGTGGGGGAGGTGGTTGGAGAATCGCCTCCCCCATGAATGAAAGTTAGAATCGTTTGACCGTGAAGTCATAATTTTAGCTCAAGTGTTCTGAGATCACGTGCACAGAAACAGTGCGTGTACAGTCTAACAAAGCAGAGACTCAGAGGGGCTGACAGAGTCAAGATCGCTTCTGACAAAGGAAGGCATGCTCAAAGGAACTGCAGGTGAAATCTGATGGAGCGAACACAACACCATGGAATCTTGAGCACGTCTCTGCTAATAATGGTGAAATTTTGAGTATATAGATAGAGTTATAGGATTTTGTAATGGTGGATGGTTGAGCTAGGCTCCCATATTTGTAAGTTTTGATGAAGCACGGGTTCTTATGGTTACGCATATGTATTTGAGATTTATTGTTTAATGAAAGTCATCCTCTTTCCATCTCTTTGTAAACTTTGCGTTAAAATACTCGGAATTGGAGGATCCAGTCTAGGGTATTTGTGTTGTTGTGATGCATTTTTTATCACTGCAATATTTTCACCAGCTTTAATCAGTTTCCCATGTTATATTTTCCCTTTTACACTAAGTAGCTCGGAATTGGAGGATCCATTCGAGTTGTTACAGTAACATTGTGATGTAGGTTTGATCATCGTGTTGTTATAACTATGTCGTTTAGTCATATCTTAGTGTCTGAAACTTCGGGTCCAAGAGGATCTTATTCTTGAAGCTTTTCTTCCTTAGGCTGCTGGAAGACCGGATGTCCACAACAGACCCTTACATTTTCTCACCAAGTCTTCCCTCTGCTCATTTTAAACCCAACTTCCTGACTGGAGTTAGATCAAGACCTCACTTTCTTATGCTTCGCCTGGTCCAGGATTTTGAGTTAAAGTGATATTCTCGTGGGTCTGTGCCCATTTGACCACCCTTGTTTATTCATTGTGACATACAAACTGATGGGTATCAGGCTCATCCCTGTTGCAATCCAGGCATGACTTCTGGTGCTAACACTTATGAAATTCAATTCATTGAACACATACATGTCATTCCTCTAAAGATGGTTTTCATTACCTAATATAGAAATCTATCATGTAAGTATCCTATAAGCTTTGTATGTTTGTTATATGGAAAAATATTTATGGATAAGAAATCAACCCCTATTGGATGGGTGCAATGCAATGACTATATAGGTTTGTCACGAAGTGTTTTTGAACATGGTATTTCATATCAATATGATCCATAATTTCTCATTTTATGTCTACTTGCACTGAGAGGTGCATTCTACAACCCAATATTAGGTTGATGTGTGATTTTGTGCCTAAATTCAACGTGGAGCTAACACGTGTCACTCTTAAATAATAAAAATAAAAAATTAAGTAAATGAAAATTGTGTATGTCTTCTCTAACCTTTTAGAGTGAAAAAGTAAGAGTTTGCACCTAGAGAGATTTGATCCCTCTCGACTTTTTGTAGAACCAAAGTTAAGATGGGTCTATGCTGGTTCTATTCACCAACACATACCTTAATTAATTTTGTGGAATTAAATTTTTGTTATCTATGCTTACTATTTTACTATACATTATTTTTTATTTATATAATAATTGCATACTATAACTAAATGTACAAAACATTGTTAAATAAATAAAACATAAAAATAATAATAACATGGGCATACTACCCTCAAAATTGATTTCGGAAACACAACAAGAAATGGCCTTTGTTTGGATCTTTATTTTAATGCTCGTGATTAATTACCAATAGAAAATTCACACTCTTTAATAGGGAATTTATTTAATAATGCTCCTTTCTTTTTTTTTCCAAACTGCATCTTGACTCGTAGATAATCATCACTTCCCATATATAGGATGGCATACTCCTCTTTTTCCTCAATCTTCACATTCTTAGTCTTACTCTATCTACTTTTGCACCATTAATGACCCAAGATTTTAATTTTGAATGGAAACTCTATCTACCAGAAGCCCCTTTTTTTCCTTGAATGACCTCTTTATTTCCTTCCTCTATTGGTTATCCTTCTTACCTTAAAATCCCAAGAGTATCAAGAACCATTATAGCTTCCTCGAATCTATCAGGTTTTTTAGTTGTAAGTAACAACCTTGATTTTATGTGAGAGATGAACTTTTTGGCCTTTTTTTTATTGGTGGCCCTTGCTTCAGAATGAAAGGTGCCAAGGCACTCCATCTCCTAATTTGTTTCAATTCTCATGGCCATTGGTCTACATAGTTATTCATCCTTATCCTTAGCACTTTATATGAAGTGTGAGACCTTGCGGCATGTTTTATTGTCACCCTAACGTTTTGCAAATATTTTGTGTGTGACATAAGTCATCACCACATGCATGTCCAAGAGTTTTGATTGTGTGGCACCAAGATGAAATGCTTATGCCAACCAGGGATCTATGTTATAGCCTTAATTTCCACCCTACAATGTCAAAGGGAACATAGTAGAAGATGCCAACTGAGACAGACTTTCCTTCTCGAGATTCAATCAATTTTGAGGAGGGTTTCTTATCAGTCTACCAATGAAGAGTGACATGTCTCTAGTCACTTATATGATAACCCATGACCATGTCACTGGTTGACTGTGGACAATAAAAGACCTCCTGTGTAGCCTTATAGTTTTATAGAGTTTCGAAGAGGTGGGCAATGGTTGAGTTGGTTCTTTGTGGCACGAGCCTTGAAACTTGCAACATTCAAGTCTCCATTATTTTCTATAAGATATAGAATCTCTCCCAATCCTCTTCCATGAATCTATATAAACAATTTCAATCTTGAGCATGACAAGAAGAATCATTCATATAGTTATGGTGCCAAAATACAGAGGTGCTTCTCCATTCTACATTAGTTGTGGTCGATTTTCCTAGCTTGGTTGAAAAACTGAGGAACAAGGAATAAGGGGCAAGGAGGATTCCATATACACATAGAGGTAAAGTGCATTGATGCACTAATTTCATTTTAATCCATATGTTGTGTTGGTTTTGTCACATGGGTGAGAAAAAGAACAACACTTACTTTCCTATTTAATTCATATAAACAAGAAAGAGGTTTGTGAGTTAATTAGATAACCAAATATACATAAAACAAGGTAATAAAAAATAAATAAAAAATAAAATAAAAAATTTAGAGAAGCTTTCAAAAACTAGAACCATGAAAAACAAAAAATGGCAATCATATAGCTACCAATGGATCAATATATTGATAGGCTAACATCATAGAGAAAGGGATGGACTTATGAATCCCCTCTTCCTCCTTGGCAGGGCTCTTAAGATCCCTAATAGAGAGATATTATCTTCATGCAATGGAAAGTGACAATGGTGGAGAAATACAATGCTAATCCTCTCAATAGGTGAGTGGAATGGCCCTTGCTATAGTGCTTGAATGATTCAAAGTGAAAAGAAGATTCTCCAAGAAGAATTCTTGCAACATAACAATACCTTGAAGTTCTTGTTTTTCTAGCACACCCATGGCAGATATTTATAATGTCCATTCATGGCAAGATACAACTGGTTCATAGTGTGAACAAGGGGCCTTTTAAGGCATTTCCTATCCCTTGACCAATGTCCAAGCTATATTTATCTTAGATATGAGTGTCAAATTGTGTTGGGGTCAAGCTGGAAGTGGTTGAGAGGCCGACACGATTCATAAATGCGTCATTCATGAGAAGTGTATGACTTTTCTTGTAGACAGTCTCGCATCTTACACATTCTACACACAATGCGTACTTAGGGCTATGTTAGCATACGCATTATGCGCATAGTCCACGTGCTTCCTTTGGTGAATTTTGTACTTTAATTTTTAAAACAAGTGTATAGTTTTATGCCTTTTTTATGGATTTTGATGTTGTAGGTGTACTAATTCTTACTGGAATTGATGTCTTTCTTCAACCATAGTGTGCAATGTTGTGGACAATTTTTCAGTGATAACAAATGCCCCCTAATGTGTGAGTTTAGGAGCATACGTATACCCGAAATACATCAATGCTTTTTTGTTGAGAGTGCCATTGTAAGGAAGAGTGAAGAGAGGAACTGCAAGAGCGATCCGTTGGAGGGAGAGGGAAAACTGTGGGAACCAAACCTTTCTCTAGGAAGAAAAAACTAAAATTTGTATACAAACGAGGTGGGCATGCCCCATGCTCATGTCATGAAACCAAAATGTGGGACTGTAACTGAAGATGTATGGTGGTGTAGATAATTGCAGAGCCCTCGGGGGCGGTTGATAATGACAGATGATATTTTTGAATGGTGAACTTGCTTTGAAGCGAGTAAAGGATGACAGTAAGAGGTGTTGATGACTCATACACATTGATGGCCTAAAAAATTCATAGGTCTTGGGTTGGTATGGAAAGTTGCAGCAGTCACGTAGTAAGACCCACCTTAACATGAGAGTTTGTTGAAGTCGAATGTTATGGGGGTCAATGGACTCAGAAAGTGATGATGACTCTCTCTGTAGCATTTGAGAATCCTCATTGAAAAGGTAATGAGAGTCAAGATATTTTCACCCTTATGGAAACTGTGTTGATGTTGACAGGAAGGGAGACGCAATGTCAAGAAGAAAATAGATTCTTGAAATCCACTGATTAATGGGTGATATCAGGTACTCATGGGTAACATGGATGAATTCAGGACACTATGGGACTGAAGACTAGCCTTGGTTGGGGTGTTGAGGGATGATTGGAAACAACCATAAAACTGGATCTAGCGTCAGGGGGATGACTAGATATGGGTTTAAACTGTGTCGGAGGCTAACAAAGTGGGAAAAATCAGAGATCATGGGTACATGGATTTTGGATACTCAGGGTTTGTTAACGATGTCGATATAAAAAAAGCGTGGATTCCCCAAACAAGGGAGATATGGGTTGCTTTTCCAGGTAAAAGAAGGCCATCGAGGGTGATGACTAAAAAATCTATGTATATGCTGGAAACAAGGGATTTATACAATTACCAAAGAAATAAAGAATAATTTGGGTTGAGTATACAGATACATAATTGGGTGCCCCAGTGAAAGATGGCTTGGCCTGTTTAGAGCATAAGTTTGTGAAAGAGAACTGGTGGAGGGTGGGGGTCCCATGGGTGGGTTTATGCATTAAGTAAGTGGATGGAGGACAATATGCATATGGGAAAACTGATGGTGGATGAGATGGAGGGCTAATGGAACTATGGGGGTGCAGTCAATAGAACAAAGTGTAGGATGATATGACCCAGGATTCCATCGGGAACATTAGCAATATGATGAGAATAAGTATGGGGTTCATTCTCAGAAGTGAAAAATACTATCGAGACTCCCAATCCTAGGGGGTGAAATCAACATGAGTGTCAAGTTGACAAGGCGAACTATGAATGGGAAAACTCATGTGGCGGAGAGTGCTATCAGTTGATAGTACCAAAATGTGGCAGAGGTAAAGATACTGCAAAGCTGGATGTAGGGACCCTAAAGGAAAATGTCAGAGGGTGTGACTAGGATATGCAATTAGTTTACAGAGGGAATAATTATATGCCAGTGTCGAACATATACTTGAAGGGGATGTAATCTTGTTGAACAAGTACATGCACACAAAAAACAAATACCCGATGTGAACAGTATCTGATGATAAAAAAATATAACAACTATTTGATAAAACTAAAAGTGAACATGCGTACGTGAATGTGGCATGAGAAAAATGCTCCTCCTCAAAAGTGCAGATCATAACCCAGGAAATATGAATGTGTAGATGGTGGGATCATGATCTGGTGGCTGGGAACAGATTGGAAAATGGAGGGTTTGGGATCCTGTAACAGAGTGTGGAAGTTGGGAAAAAGGGGATATATATGGATGGTGGGCCCACAATGCCACCTCATTTTCACCGACACTATTACTGATATGGCGAGAGAGTTGTGAGGTGTTTTGGAGATTACAGGAGCGTGAGGATAACGATCTGGAAGTGACAAGAGAAATGTTAGTGGCCCTATCATCCTGCATTTTTGTAATTGGATGGATGTTAGGTAGGGGATGTATGAAGGGCCATATAGTGGTTTTTAAGGGTAGGGTCCCACTAGTGCATGGGAAAAAGGGGAATATCTGTGCATGTGTGCGTGGGTAAAACCCAATTGCATGCACATTATGTGTGGTTTTTTTCCTCACAGTCGCACACTGGTGAATGTTCACTTGTGGTGAGGAAACCAATGCATAATGTGTGGTTGTGTCGGAGATATCCACGTATATGGGAGTGTGGGTGGGATAAACAGGCGTGCATTGGATGCACGCTTGTAGGAGATACAATTGTGCACCTATGTGTGGTTGTGGGTGTGACAACTTGTTGGTAGCCATTTCGCATTTTTTGTCCTATCTTTATAAGCTGCCTATGCAAGTGTTTTGGAACCCTTGATTCTCATCGCAATCTTTTGAATAAAACAACATGATTATTTCACGCATTTGCACACCTGCCTTTGTTTTCGTTTTCACGACTTTAAGCGCGAAAACCTTGAGTTCGAAGTCATGATGATGGAATTAAAATTGTCACTGGATTATTATGGTCACTCTTGTTTATGTGTTTATTTCACTTCTAATTCAATGACAGTCACATAGTTGGCAAGACACCAAAACCTTTACTCACTTGGCATTTTTTTTTTTTTGTTAATATGATTTCATTTTACAAGATTGTGATGGTATTCTAAGTGATTGCAATTGAGTCCTTGATACAATGGTGGTTGGATGTTCTATTTTGTTTGATCAGACACATGGTGCAATGGTTTTATACAAAGCTTAAGTCATATGGTCAAATCCTTAGTGCTATATTTGAAATATTTCTTTGTTTTAAACCATGCAAACACTATTGTTGTGCAAATATTTGGATCGACTTATCATAGTTTTCAATGGTTGTTTTATTGGCATTGTGTTAACATACACCAATAGTGAATCACCATAGCGTCGTTGATTGTACATTCGATATGAATGTTTTGCATGGATTTTTTCGTTCCATCACCCTCGCACACTTAGGCTTTAAAGCCCGCCTCCTATCCCGGGTTACCTCTGTTAGTTTTAGGGAAATCCCTGAGCTTGCGGTCCTGCGTATACCCTATCCAAACCCTTGTCCGTTTACCCGGCTCACTGTGTGCTCTCTCCTATGGAACCTGTGGTGTGCATAGAACCTAATGGCAGCCAAACGCTCCTGCTATTTGAAAATGCTCGCGAAGACCTACAAAATAGTGGCTGGCTAGTTTTCATCCAAAAGTTTGAGGGTTTCAACCTTTTGGTAGCCCAACAGTTTTCCCTCACCTTCGACGGATGCAGGGCTAAGGTCAAAGATATCCAACTTGAGCTAAATGAGGAATTCCTCAGCTCATCTACAAGCTTACCAGTTAAAGGGCAGAGATGGTTCAAGAACTCGAAAGTGGACGAGGTGTCGTGGCCGCTCCTATTCACATCCAGGAAGATTGTTAATTGTGATAGAGTCTGTACAAGATGTCCAAATGATTTAAGTGTGAGAAGGTTGATAGCATCCTTTTCCATCACTGCTTGATCAAAATCATGATTGTTCATCATTTGAGCCTTAGTGGTGACTGTTGGCAAGCCTTCCTATCAAGGAATGGATTTTCCACTCCCGAGTGTGTCCAAGTGGACAAGGTTGTGGTTACTGAAACTCTGGTTGGGCCAGCCATGCCACCTCCTATCCTTCTACCCCCTGTTAAACCCTCAAACTTCCCCAACATTTACCTACCCGATACCATGGCCGACTCATTTGCTAAAGGAAATACTAAGACTATCAAGAGGCATGTAAGGAATAAAGGCAAAGGTGATACTGGTGTCAACAGTAAGGGAAAGAAGAATGCATGATGGATATACAGATGTGATTGGAACAAGCCCAAGAAAAACATAGACCAAAAGCCAATAGTTCTGAGTGAGGACTCGAACTCCGAGATTGAACGCTTCTTGACTGAGGAATACCCTTACTCTCATGGCCTCTATTCTGTGGAATCCTACGACTATGTTTTCAACCTACCTCCATGCCTCAAGAAACCCTTGTTAACTTGAACGAACCCTCACCTCTAATGCCAAGGCCAAATCAACCACCTTGCACTCAATGAAATTCTTGGCTTGAACGTTATTGCACTGACGTTCCCCTATTGCAATCTAAGATTAAATCATAAGAGGAATGGGTGACAATGTTTTCAAAAGAAAGAGACAGGCTACAAGCCAACGAGAAGAAGCAAAAGACTACGGGTTCAATTGTCTTCAGAAATGTTGAGGCAACTACGGCCTTTGTCAACTCAAAGTTATCCTGACTGAAACGTTTTCCTACAACCCAGGTACCTATGAATTTCAATGGAAAATTGGACATGTTGTGGCAGTTAGAACATGCTTTTTGTGATATAGTTTTGTTTTAAGTTGTTAGTCATAGGCAGAAATAGAGACTTGGGAGATTGTTCCCATATTTTTTGTAAACTGTTTTTGATAATTCCCACAGGGATGTTTTACCCTCTGGCCTTTATATACTCATTAATTTTTGTAATGAACCCATCACTATTGGGAGAACAAGACTATGGATTTATGATGATACAGACTCGAATGGAAGTGGATCTTTTGTAACAGCTTTAGCTTTCAATTTATCATACTTTCATTCAGGTTTCGTGCATTCTAATTTGTGATCAAGTCATTGACTACTTTAGATATCAAGACTTGTTACAGGTTAATGTGTCATGATTTAAATTAAGTCCATATCTTATGTATCTCAGTTTTAGCACAACAATCACTCTGTTTCAATTCGATGAGTAAAGGTTTATCTTTTTCGATCAACTGAACTGTTTTGTACAGATCTTCAAACAGGGATTTATCTAATTGTGATTATTTGTGAATTATAAGATTGTTGTTGTTTTATGTCTTGTTTGTTCTGTCATTTATATTCAAAGAGCATTGTTGCTTCTTGTTTACGAGAAGCTTGTGGAGAATCTGGTGCGGGTTTTCTCCCACCGAACAACTAAATCGAATACTGCGCACAGGACAAATAGGAAGCGTTACTTCAGGTGAGTTATTTATTTGCAATTTAATAGTTAATAAATTCGAGAATTCTTAGTAATTTAGTCAGATATATAGTTCAGTTTTACAGTTAGGATTATTATTTTAATTACTCAAATTAGTTAGTTTTGTTTATTTCTCTTCTTTCACATAAAAAATCTAAAAATCAAAGATAATAGCTCTGTTGTCATAGGACAATTCACAAATGATTTTTTGCAAGTTTTCAATTTAAAATCTATAATATGTAGTTACTGTAAATATATAATTGAGATCATATTCTATTGATAGCTGAACATTTAATATCATAGAATTATTATTGTATAATATTAGTTAGTAAACTGTATATATCCTTTAGATTTGTATACAGTTTGTTGTAGTTGCTTTTTCTCATTTAGATTAGTTCCTTTAGTTTTAGTTTTTCTTTCGTTTTCTTAGGACTTAGATCGGCCAACAGAGCCGCTAAACCCATCGGGGTGGATCATCCCAAATGGATTGGGTTATTTAGAAAACCCCGGACTGGATCCACTCCTCCAGTTGACGAGGGTTCATTTTCTCCCGTCAACAAATGGCGCTAGAAGGAGGGTCGACTGACAAGCCGACCTTGTAGGAGCCTTTATTTTTAAATGTATTCAATTTCCCCCATGGGTCCTCAAATCACTGTGTTAGAACATGCTTTCAACTTCTCATTACCCAATGTTCCCAACGAGACAGTCTCGCGCTTGTCCAAACTCACCTTTGATGGCGAAGGAAATATATCTGCTAAAGACCACCTTAACAAGTTTTGGTGCAAATGCATCAAACATGACATCTCATATTTTGGAGTTTTATGCAAACTGTTTGCTTTTTAGAGGTCAAATCAAACATTGGTTTGAATCCTTTCCAGCATGTCACATTTTTTATTGGTTTCAATTTGTAGATGAGTTTCTAGATGCTTTTGAAATTTATGATTTCGATCAATTATGTGAATAATTTCATACTTCGCTAATCAACAGTGATTCATCTTCAGAAGACTTTTTGACAAGAGTCTATCATATTCTCTGTAATTTTAATCTCGATGACATGTCATTGGCATTAAATCTCTTCTATGATGCTTCCATCCCTTCCATTCAGTCATGTTCAATCACGAATGAAGAACCAATTGCAAATCCTATCACTCAACTGCAAGAACAATCTTCTTCGCAAGAAGAGAAAAATTCTTCCGATAATGTTGAACAAGCCAGGGAGGTAGAATCTATTGACCTAGTTCTTAATGACAACCAAATTAGTTTTTCCTCTGAATCATTGAATTTTCAGTCTATGACCAGTATGGAAGAAGATTCATTTATGGCTCAAGGTGAAGATCCTCATTCTTTTAACTCATGCTCTAATCAACATTTGAAATCAGTCATTGAAGAACACTTAAGCGGCGAAAATCGTCTTGAATGTTCTAGTACTCCTATGAAATTGATTAGAGAAGAAGAAACCTTAAACCTTCATCCTCAAAACGCACTTTGTTCACATGAAAGACTAGATGTTTGTCACATAAATTTTTAATTATCTATCACACAAAAGGCAAATCCAGATGATCATATTATGTTGAGGAATTCGTCACCAAAACAGAGTCAGAGTTTTAAAGAAAGTCAAGAGAATTGTCTTGAGAATACCATTGTTGAGTATCATAGTTCAAGAGGTTCTTTTCATCTGCTTATTTCTCATTCCTTTTATTCTTTATATCCTGATCTATTCCTAGATTCTGGTGGACTTGACATCTTACCTACAACATCCTACTCTTTTCCACCACAATCATATCCTTTCGATATGCTAAATTTTGGTG
>SNQJ01S0007223.1:185856-254021 GCA_010110895.2 Picea sitchensis | reverse complement strand
TAAATTTTGGTGAAATCAATTCCAAACCTAACATTGATAAACTTGGATTTGATGCTTGTTCACTTTCATCACTCATATGGGAAGAGGACATGTTGCGAGATGATTTTACACAGTTTATTGTTGAAAAAGACAATGCATTATATCTTATGGAGATCAAACATTCTAAATTTCATATTCGTTCTTTGCTTAGCTCAAATCTTAATGTTTATACTTCACATTTTGAAATGATCAATCTCATCGAAGGAAACATTCAAACCAATGATCCAATTGATTGTGTGAATCCTCCTATGATGAGTTTCCCATGGATATATTTGTTTCATCAAAGTCATGGTTTGCATCCCCATTTTTGTGACAAGATCTTAGGATGGCTTGAATATTCATATATAAAAAAAAAAAATTAATAAAGACAAAGATGTGCTTGCTTTATTTTTACCTAAGTATCTTGGAAGTAGGCGTGACATATTTCTTTTAGATCCTCCATGTGAAGAAGTTAATGAACACTTAGAGAACTGTCAGGAGGATGGGGCATTTCATACTTGGTTGGTAGTTATTCTATTTCCTCGTAATCCTGACAAGTTTTTCAAACCTACTTACACTTGCCCATGCCATTATGACCCTTATCATGACAAGATTGCGCAATTGCTGGAGGATTCGTACAACAAGAATATCCAAGGAAATGGTAAGATCATGCTTACTTTGTTTTTAGATGATGATTATGAAGGTAAGTGTGATATGTTTCTGTCATTTGTTGATATATTACCATTCTTATTAGTAATGCTTGATCTTGTTTCCATTGCAGGATTGGAGTTACTCCGATGGCTACATTGGAAACATGACTTCACGTAGTATCCTGATTTATTTAATAGTTAGGGTACGTTTAGAAATAGGTTTTCCTTTCAATTGTATTTTCTCACTATTTCTCTTTGTAATAATGCAGTCATGAACGCAAGTGGGTGCACCATGAGAACCATAATACGACTGTTGTCAAGGAAGTCCCCTTGGTCCTTTTCTCTTTACTTTTAGTTGAACATTTATTTTCAAAAAAGCAGTATCATCATGAAAATCTTAAATGGAAAGTAAAGAGATAAATAGATCTGAATCAACCCTGACCCAAGGAACCATGAGTAGGATTGCTTTCCCATTAAAATAGGATCTTCTTACTTTTTAGTCTCCCAAGGGATTTCTTGCATGAGGTTCTCAGATGCACGTTCTGTACATATTTTTTGTGTGGATTTCTTTTCTTTCAAATCTTTCTTCGTTGGTGTGTTTTGATTTTTCCCTTATGCTTACCAGTTTTTGCTTTTGGAAATACACATACCTGCATTATGAACTGCTCAGACAAAGAAAACATAAAATTATTTCTCTGAAATGACTGCTGAAAGTTTGTCTAAACATCAACTGTGTTATAAAACTGAAATTTACAGCCATGTTGAGCAAAGATTGTTGTTTGAAAGAAGTTAACTGATTTCGATCTCTGAGTGAAGCCTGTCACGATCATCCATTATCTTCTTACGCTGTCCCTGTTCCTTAAGGGAATAAATTAGAAGATGTCTCCCTGCTTTTGAAGGTTGGTTTTGTAAACAAACCATCTCTGAATCTTAATGAAGGACAACTTAAAAAATTATTTCAAGGTCTATAAAAATATGACTAAAATATCATAATTTTCAGCATCACCCCGCTCAATTATATATCTTTAAAAACCAAATAACTAATTAAAAGAGATGTGGAAAGTGCTTGTAAACCCGCCGGGATGCTGAACAGGTCTGCTGGCAGCAGGTAAATGCATGCATGATGCCAAGACAACTTCTTTGGGGTACTGAATAGGCCCGCTGGTAGCGATGCAATGTCGGGTAGATGAAAATTTGAAAATATGGAATCTCTTGACCTTAAAATGTCCTTTATTCTGATCTGGAACTTCTTGGCAAGATACGGATATTAGAGTGGGTTAAATGGAAACCCTGTCGAGGCTATGAATGCCTGCTGGTAGCAGTGGCTCTGTCAATAGTATTGGAGATTTTATCTTTAATATCGTGGTTCGCTTGTCTTAAGACTGTTATCAGTTTTCATCTTTTAAGCACTGCTGGAATATTTGATTAATGATGATGTTTAAACAATTTTCTAGTTGTTTTTGAGTTAGAACTATTCTCATTATCATAATCTGAATTTGTTATTTTCACAGAGACAACTGCTTCTACCAGTTTGTCGCCATTGTTGGCAGCTATTTCACATTTTTTTCCTATATTTATAAGCTGCCTATGCAAGTGTTTTGGAACCCTTGATTCTCATTGCAATCTTTTGAATAAAACGACATGATTATTTCGCGCATTTGCACACCTGCCTTTGTTTTCCTTTTCACGACTATAACCATGAAAACCTTGAGTTCGAAGTCATGATGATGGCATTAAAATCGTCATTGGATTATTATGGTCACTCTTGTTTATGTGGTTATTTCACTTATAATTCAATGACAGTCGCACAGTTGGTAAGACACCAAAACCTTTACTCACTTGGCATTTTTTTTTTTTTTGTTAATATGATTTCATTTTATAAGATTGTGATGGTATTCTAAGTGATTGCGATTGAGTCCTTGATACAATGGTGGTTGGATATTCTATTGTGTTTGATCAGACCCATGGTGCAATGGTTTTATACAAAGCTTAAGTCTTAAGGTCAAATCCTTAGTGCTATATTCAAAATATTGCTTTGTTTTAAACCATGCAAACACTATTGTTGTGCAAATATTTGGATCGACTTATCATAGTTTTCAATGGTTGTTTTATTGGCATTGTGTTAACATACACCAATAGTGAATCACCATAGCGTCGTTGATTGTAAATTCAATATGAATGTTCTGCATGGATTGTTTCGTTCCATCACCCTCACACACTTAGGCATTAATGCCCGCCTCCTATCCTGGGTTACCTCTGTTAGTTTTGGGGAAATCCCTGAGCTTGCGATCCTGCGTATACCCTGTCTAAACCCTTGTCCATTTACCCGACTCACTGTGTGCTCTCTCCTATGGCACATGTGGTGCACATAGAACCTAATGGTAGCCAAACGCTCCTGCTATTTGACAATGCTCGCGAAGACCTACAGAATAGTGGCTGGCTAGTTTTCATCCAAAAGTTTGAGGGTTTCAACCTTTCGGTAGCCCAACAATTTTCCCTCACCTTCGACGGATGCAGGGCTAAGGTCAGAGATATCCAACTCAAGCTAAATGAGGAATTCCTTAGCTTAGCTACAAGCTTACCAGTTAAAGGGCAGAGATGGTTCAAGAACTTGAAAGTGGACGAGGTGTCGTGGCCGCTCCTATTCACATCCAGGAAGATTGTTAGTTGTGATAGAGTCTGTACAAGATGTCCAAACGGTTTAAGCGTCAGAAGGATGATAGCAGTCTGTTCCATCATTGCTTGATCAAAATTGTGATTGTTCATCATTTGAGCCTTAGTGGTGACTGTTGGCAAGCCTTCCTATCAAGGAATGGCTTTGCCACTCTCGAGTGTGTCCAAGTGGACAAGGTTGTGGTTACTGAAACTCTGGTTGGGCCAGCCATGCCACCTCCTATCCTTTTACCCCTTGTCAAACCCTCGAACTGCCCCAACATTTACCTACCCGATACCATGGCTGACCCGTGTGCTAAAGGAAATACTAAGACCATCAAGAGGCTTGTAAGGAAGAAAGGAAAATGTGATACTGGTGTCAACAATAAGGGAAAGAAGAACGCACGATGGATATCCAGATGTGCTCGGAACAAGCCCAAGCAAAACGTAGACCAAAAGCCAATAGTTCTGAGTGAGGACTCGGACTCCAAGATTGAACGCTTCTTGACTGAGGAATACCCTTACTCTCATGGCCTTTGTTCTGTGGAACCCTACGACTATGTTTCCAACCTACCTCCATGCCTCAAGAATGACCCTAACTTCCCGGGAATTAAGATTGGTAGTGAAACCCTTGGTAACTTGAACGAACCCTCACCTGTAATGCCAAGGCCAAATCAACCACCTTGCACTCAATGCAATTCTTGGCTTGAACGTTATTACACCGACGTTCCCCTGTTGCAATCTAAGATTAAATCATTGGAGGAACGGGTGATAGTGTTGTCAAAAGAAAGAGACAGGCTACAAGCCAACGAGAAGAAGCAAAAGACTATAGGTTCAATTGTCTTTAGAAATGTTGAGGCAACTACGGCCTTTGTCAACTCAAAGTTATCCTAACTGAAATGTTTTCCTACAGCCCAGGTACCTACAAATTTCAATGGAAAATTGGACATGTTGTGGTAGTTTAGAACATGCTTTTTGTGATATAGTTTTGTTTTAAGTTGTTAGTCATAGGCAGAAATAGAGACTTGGGAGATTGTTCCTGGATTGTTTGTAAACTGTTTTTGATAATTCCCACGGGGATGTTTTACCCTGTGGCCTTTATATACTCATTAATTTTTGTAATGAACCCATCACTATTGGGAGAACAAGACTATGGATTTATGATGATACAGACTTGAATGGAAGTGGATCTTTTGTAACAGCTTGAGCTTTCAATTTATCATACTTTCGTTCAGGTTTCGTGCATTCTAATTTGTGATCAAGTCATTGACTACTTTAGATATCAAGACTTATTACAGGTTAATGTGTCATGATTTAAATTATGTCCATATCTTATGTATCTCATTTTTAGCATAGCAATCACTCTGTTTCAATTCGATGAGTAAAGGTTTATCTTTTTCGATCAACTGAATTATTTTGTACAGATCTTCACACATGGATTTATCTAATTGTGATGATTTGTGAATGATAAGATTGTTGTCATTTTATGTCTTGTTTGTTCTGTCATTTATATTCAAAGAGCACTGTTGCTTCTTGTTTACGAGAAGCTTGTGGAGAATCTGGTGCAGGTTTTCTCCCACCGAACAAATAAATCGAATATTGCGCACAGGACAAATAGGAAGTGTTACTTCAGGTGAGTTCTTTATTTGCAATTTAATAGTTAATAAATTCGAGAATTCTCAGTAATTTAGTTAGATATATAGTTCAGTTTTACAGTTAGGATTATTATTTTAATTACTCAGCTTAGTTAGTTTTGTTTATTTCTCTTCTTTCACATAAAAAATCTAAAAATCAAATATAATAGCTTTGTTGTCATAGGACAGTTCACAAATGATTTTTTGCAGGTTTTCAATTTAAAATCTGTAATCTGTAGTTACTGTAAATATATAATTGAGGTCATATTCTGTTGATAGCTGAACATTTAATATCATAGAATTATTATTGTATAATATTAGTTAGTAAACTATATATATGCTTTAGATTTGTATATAGTTTGTTGTAGTTTCTTTTTCTCATTTAGATTAGTTCCTTTAGTTTTAGTTTTTCTTTCATTTTCTTAGGACTTAGATCGTCCAACAGAGCCGCTAAACCCGTCGGGGTGGATCATCCCAAACGGCTTGGGTTATTTAGACAACCTCGGACCGGATCCACTCCTCCAGTTGACGAGCATTCATTTTTTCTCGTCAACGCAACTGTGCATTAGTGTGCAATTGTTCGAATAACAGTCTCGCATAGATGCACAACTGGATGGGGGAAATTCACGTACTCTGTGCAAGCTTAGGGGTGGATGATTTTGTGATGTTGATATTTTTTTATGTATGATGTGGTTTATGAAGTGTTCTTGGGTGAATGCAGGTGATCAACAGAGTTGAGTACGATGTTGGTACACTGGTGAGAGCGGGACTGGGACCGATTGAGAGAGGCTTCGAGGGAGCATCCTAGAGTACATAGACACTTGGAAGCCTATGGGTTTCTCAAGTTTTTCGTTTGTCCTTTGATATGGTCACGAGAGTTTTTACTCTAGTTTTTTATTAGGATGTGGAGCATTGATCTGCAGTGCTTTGTGGTGAGGGGGGAGCAAGTCATGTTCTCTGTGGAAGAGGGCATCTAATTTTTGACAGGACTCCCATTCTATGGGAAGTCACTGGTCATTGATCCCTAGCTACCATGGGAGGATAGGGTGGAGATCATCATGACTCGACATTGTTCTGGGTCAAACCCTATGTCGGGTTTGGTTATGTGGGTTGAGGCCATAGTGACTTGCTGAATGAGTGCATCGCGACCATGGTGTTGAGGATCTATGGATCCTTGGGCACTCAGCTGATCATAGGTGGTCAGATGAGGGTGGTTGAGGAGGAATTGGACGGAGACCTGTTTGCATGGGGTGTGTTGATGTATACCTGGATGGTGTTGCAATTGAGCTAGTGTCGACATGTTGATTCCGGTGATTTTGCATTTGAGTTAGTTTTGGTGGCCTGAGTTTTGGAGAGGGTGCCTCTATTGCACCTGCAGATTCTATTGGAGCTAGCGTCACGACGAGAGCCATGATTGATGTGGTGGGCGCATTTTTTTCCGCGACATGGAGGAGGGGAGGGTGGCCATTATTTTACAGCCACATTTTCTCAAGTGTGGCGGCAAATGCCACAGGTGATTCTAAGGTATCCATATGCAAGTATGGAATACATGAAAGATTTGGACATGGTGTTACCTCCTGGGGAGTATTGGGACCAGAGAGGTACGTGTGTTATCTATTTTTGTGATTTTGGTAGATTGTGTTGATCAGACATGTATATGGATGATGACACTATATTTGTGTTGTTTTCCAGATGTTGGACCCCCAGGTCAAGAGGTGGAGGTCGTCCAAGAGCCAGCTTGATGGGATCCCATAGAGCTGAGGGATGGGAAGAGGCATTGACGAGATGATGCCAGTGTCGGGCTGTCTAGAGATCCATAGGGAGACGTTGAGCCATTCTAGAGGATATGTGCAGATGGTTCGAGCAGGTCCTTTAGGGTGTTCCAAAGGGCATATGGGCCCATATCTAGGACAACGAGGTCCTGGACCAGTGTGTGGGGGTACCACCAGAGTGGCAGGTGTTGATCCATGGGGAAACAATGGCGAGGGAAGCTATGACTCGTCAACTGCCTCCTGGAGTTGGAGGTCCTTCAGCTCGTGGGGCACCTCCAGCTGAAAAAGGACTTGGGGGGGGGAGATTTAGGGTCAACTTGAGTGCTGAGTTGATATGCATAGGTTTGGGGGCCTGATTTTTTATAGGGTTTTTGATACCCAATTTTGTACTCATAGGGATGATGGGACTCATGAGCCTACGGGAATTTGTATATATATATATATATTTGTAAAACATTGATGACCTTTATGATATATATGATGGATATATTGATCATTCTTGTATTTATGTTTTGGGTTTATGATTTATGATGTTTATTGTTATCTGTTGACAAATGTATGATGTTGTGTATATGATGTTTATATATATATATATATATATATATATATATATATATATATATTTGTAAAACATTGATGACCTTTATGATATATATGATGGATATACTGATCATTCTTGTATTTATGTTTTGGGTTTATGATTTATGATGTCTATTGTTATCTGTTGACAAATGTATGATGTTGTGTATATGATGTTTTTAATGTGATAAATGCCAATCCAATACTAGGTTAGCCATGTGATCTGCTACTTGATTGAGGTTTCTTGGAATATGTGTAAATGTGATGGAATCAAAGTTGCGAGAAAGGAGTCTAACTTGCAGGTATTTATAGAAGAGGCAAGGATCGTGAACACGATACACGTTGTTGAGCTACAGGATGACAAGTTGGGAATATAACAGAATTCTAAGGTGACAAATGTGGCGGTGACTGGCCTCGGAGAGGAGGTAAATGAATGAATCATATCCAGCTTGGTTATTAGTGGTCAGACCTAAGCATATGCCATTGGAATGGAGTAGTATATGTGAGAGGGTATAGAGGGCCCAATCAGTCGAAGAGATATTCTTGGTCCAGTGGTTGGCACCATCATCATAACCAATGTAGTAGGCTAATGGATGATGCATCTGTCAATAACATGGGTGATAGATCAAACATGAGGAGTGGTGGCTATAAAGAAGAGTAAAAACTCTACAAACCTGTATAAAGAGAAACCTAAGGTATGGGTGCTACGCTTAGGTGTAAAACTCTTTTAAGTACAACCCGTTGATAGGTTCTTTGAGAGGGTAGCTTTTCGGAGAGGCCAAGATATAGGCATATTTAGTGATGCAATGTTGAATTATGAAGGGGTTGTGCCATAATGACTCGAATTTCCCATGGTTGAGAGTGTCGTGGGAGATATCATAGGCTAACACGATATCACCTTCATTGAATGAGAGAATGTTGACATGGAGGTCGAAGGTGGCTTTTGACCATTTTTTAGATGCTTCATTTTGTTGTAATGAAGATTGACAGTCTTCATCTAGTGACTCTAAGGTCAGCAGGCCCTGCTCCATTGGAGTAGTGTCAGGTAAGATCTCTATAACAGTGCATAATGTTGGGATTTCGTACTTGATAGGGAGGGTGGCTTCAATCCCATGGATGATGTCAAACAGTGTAAAACTAGTGGCAGTTTTGACTGCCGCACAATAAGCCCATAAAGCAGAAAACAACATATGATGCCAATTGGTCTTATGTTTGTTGACAAAGCATTGTAGCATGGTTTTGAGGACTTTATTGATAGCCTCATCCTTTCCATTGGACTAAGGGTAGTATGGGGAGGAAAACTCATGGGTGAAGCCTAGTTTTGAGGAGAGTTTGACAAAGATCTCGTTCTCAAAATGTTTACCATGATTGGAAAGTAAATGTTGGGGGAATCTGAACCAGGTAATGACATGGTTGAAGAAAAAACGCATTGTTGTGTCAGCAGTGTTGTTAAATGTGGGCATGGATTCGGCCCATTTGTTAAAGTAATCCACTTCCACAAAAATGTACTTGTGTCCATTACTAGATGGAGGATGGAAAGTCATGAAATCTATGCCTCAATTACAAAATGGGTCAACTATGATGACTGGGTGTAGAAGAGATGGGGAAGATCATGCTTTGTTTTCATAAAGTTGGAATTTATCACATTGCTTGACAGTGTGGATGCAGTCATGAAACAAAGTGGGCCAGAAGTATCCTGCTCAGATGATTTTTTGGGTGGTGAACATACCCGAGAGGTGACCACCACAAGTGTCGTTGAGGCAATCATTCAAGACTCGGTCAGCTTCATCGATGGTAAGACATCATCAAAGGATGATATCGACCCCTCATTGGTAAAGAATATCCCCGATGAGGAGGTATCAGGGAGACTGATGGCGAATGTGTCAGTGGTCATCTCAAGAGAGGTGATACCCAAAATTATGTGTAGGAAGGTAAATGAGGAGGTCATCGTACCAAGGTCGTCTAAGGAGATGAAGAAGAGGTGTTCATCAGGGAAATCCTCATTGATGGGGGAAGCTTTGGCATCTGAGGGAAAATCCATAATGAGTTCGGCTAGGACAAGATATTTCTTTATTTTGGGAGTAGAGAACTCTAGATCGTATTCCTAGAGGATAATGATCCATCAAGAAAACCTTTTGTTAATCTTTCGTCGACTAAGAAAGTATGACATGGGGTTTGAAGCTTCTATGACCTTGGTAGTTTGAAGTAGAATTTAATGCCGTAGATTTTGGACTGTGAGGACAACTACTAATGCGAGTTTTTAATCATGATTATACTTCAAGGGTGGTCCTTAAAGGTTTTTACTAATGTATTAAATTGCATGTTCACACCCATCATCCTCTAATTGGATGGGGACTCCTACGACTGAAACAATAGAGGATGATAAGTAGAGGATGTAATAGCGATCATAGTCTGGGTGACTAATCAAAGGGGCATTGGATAGTGAATCTTTAAAATCATCAAAAGTTGTTTGATCATGTTAGTCCCATAGAAAAGGGATATCATAATCTAGTAAGCAGAGAAAACCATGTGCATGAGTGGCGTAGTCTAGGACAAAGCAACGTAACAAGTTGGCTTTGCCTTGCAAGATCTGGAGTTGGTGTAAAATCCTAGGTGGTAAAATTTATGTGATAGATTGGAACTTGAGGGGGTCCACAGTAATGCCATGCTGGGAGACAATGAACCCAATGAGGCATCCGACAGTGACACAAAATACAAACTTGAGAGGGTTCAAGTTGATTTTATATTGGCAACATCATTGGAAAATGATGTGTAAGTCGTCTAAATGTTGGTTTCTCTTTTTGGATCAAGCAGTGAGGTCATCCAAGTAAGCAAGAATGATGTGAGAAAGATCATGAAATACATAGGTCATGGCCCATTGGAAAGTAGCACCAAAATTTTTTAGTCCAAAGGGCATGACGTGATAAGAAAAGGTACCCCTAGGGGTTGTAAAAGTAGTTTTGTACTAATCTATTCGGTGGATTTGAATTTGATTATATCCAGAGAACCCATCCATAAAGGATAGTGCCTCGTGGCAGGCACAATCATCGATTATTTTGTCAATGAAAGGGGTTGGGAACTTGTATTTGGGACAAGATTGTGTTGAGTTCATGAAAGTCTGTGTACACGTGAATATTTCCATGTTTTTTGTTAACGGGGATGGGGCTGGATACCCAAGAAGTGTACGCAATGGGGTAAATGAACCTAAGAGCACGTAATTTGTCAATTTCGGCTTTTATAGCTACATATTTAGACGGGTGGAGGGGGCATTGATTTTGGTGAACATGGGAGATATCTGGCCATGTGTCGATTCGATGTTCAACTATAGAAGAATCGAGGCCAGGCATCTCCATATATGGAAAAATATCTCGGTATTCCTAAAAGAGAGCTTTTCAAGCAATGATTTCTTCAGGGGAACATGCGGCGCCAATGGTGATCTCTTCTACGATGCTTGGTTTAATGGAAATGTCAATTTTTATTGTGGGGGAGATGTTGGCCATGTTTCCTTATTCAAAATAATTAAGGGAAGAAATAGGGTTTTTGAACCAATCAATAGGCCCCGAAGGAAAACAAATCATTGGTTTCGACCGTTCACAAGGAGTCTTGATCAGGGGGGTGAAAGACCTCTTGTGAGAGGAAAAGTGATCGATGATGGAGCACATTCCAAGGGAAATCGGGGGTAGTCAGTTCCTCCAAGATATCTTCGTCGCAATGGAAAATGAGAAAATACAAGGGATCCTGGGAGATGACAAGGGGAACTGTCAACGGGTAAGTGTTATTGGTCGTAAGGGATGAGGATGTAGAAGGGATATCATGTTCAAGGTGTGATGGTGCAATGGACATAAACCAAATGTCAAGACACTGTGGATGATATCTCAGTCTCTAGGGGACTGACAATAAAATATAAGGAATGTCAGTAATGTGAGCATCAGTAGGGAGTGCTTGAGAGGGATCAGGCCAATATGTGTGGTGTATTATGGCTAATGTTTGGAAAAATTGAGGTAGAGATAGGAAATGATGAGTGTAATGGCCATATTATAAGCATATGGTACACGCAAAATTGGTTCATAACCCTTTCTTGTGTGTAGTTGAGGACTCCATAGTAGCAGTGGATGTACTTGGTGGAGTGGAAAGCAATGGGGTTTCTTTAGGGACCTATATAAGATTGTGTAACTCAGAAAGAATAGGACATATGTTAGTGGGGTGTCCTTCTCTTTTGCATAGTGCACAAGGAGGTTGATATCGGGGAGGGAGTGGAGCTATTGTCTCGTTCTTTCTTCGTTTTCCCACGTTAGTGGCGATGTTGCTTCCAGTTATGGGTGGGGGTCGTGTGGCAGGAGCCGGTACTGGGATATGCATCAATAATCCCTCTATATGAGGAGGGAGAGATGGTGTACGAACCATGGAGGGTGGATGGAGATACCATACATTGATGGAAAGAACCATGTTGGGAAGGGTGATGGTAGAAGCTACATGGAATGCTTGGACTCCAAGTAGGGGGTAGAAAAAGGGGATTTAGGTAATGGCTTAGGGGACTGTTTCCCAAACCAAGATTCTCCCTTGGAGGGGGGGCTAAATCCTGGACAAGTGGTGCGGTGGTGTTTTCAGGGAATTCCTGAGGTAGTGATTCTCCTATTGGTGGAACTTCGATGTGGGGAGGGGAATCATTGAGAGGAGTATTGTCTTTAATATCTATTTCTTTAGAGGAAAATAAACACACTTGTGTTGAAATAGAAGGGATTAGTAGAGGTGGTGCTCCATGATAAGTCCCTAACAAGGATGGGTCCTTGAGTATTCTAGGACCAATTTCGATGACTCAAAATCATTCGAGCCAGTGCGAACAAGGGGGAGTATGTTATCAATGTTGGTGGAATGATTAGGCTCGTAATGTGTAATTTGTTCGATGGTGATGATTTTCCCATTATGGGGGAACATCATCATACAAAACACATAATAAGATATTGCCTTCATAGCATACATGTAGCTATGTCCGAACACGATATTGTAATCAAGTGGGGCATCGATAACTTCAATGTCAATCAGGATGGTTTTTCCCCCAAGTTGTACAGGGACATTTTGGAAGAGCCCTTCAGGGGATGATGGTTGACTGTCATAAGCTCTCAAGGTGATGGTAGATGGTACTAGCTCCGGGGACCAGATTTTTTTCCATACTAACTTGGACATGATGCATGTGCATGCACCTTCATCAATGATGCACCGATGAAATATGATGTTCTGGATTTTAACTGGTATCTGAAAAGATACCAGAGAAGGGAGACGTGGTTCTCCGCTATATAAATCAAAGGTGATTATTTGAGTATCTGTTGGGTTGTCTTCCCCCAATGTGGAAATAAAGTATTTGTGCTATGATGGATAGGTTTAGAGGACCTCCAAAACATACATGGTTGCAGGTGATTGTGCTAAGTCATTGACCAGAATATAGTTATTGGCTACCCTAGTATGAGGGTTATGTACATTCCTCGTAAATGAATGCAGGATATGTGGTGGTTTGGTTCAAAGTTAGGGAGGGTAATCATCAATGGTTTCCTAGTTGTAGAGGGAGCTACTTCTGAGGTGGTTGAGGTAGAGTTAGGATATAGGTTGTATGGATGGCTACGTGTTTTCAAAATAATCTCTTCCTCATTAGTATGGAGGATATTGAGATCTACTCGATTTCCAGGTTGATTGGGACCGAGGATTTGATATTTCCCCATTTGTGGTGGGGCCAAGATTATTTCTTGTTGGGTATTCATCACACCTTGGTGTGGAATAGGGTTTCTCAAAATGGTCGTAGTTGGTGGTTGCAAATAATGTTTTGGGCCTGTTGAGGAGTAGGCGGTGCTAGAGGGCGTTGTGTGTTCATGGATTCTTTCATCCATTTGTAATCGACAGATTGGGGGTAGTGGTGAGTATAATGTCCATACTCACCACATAGAGTGCAAGGGAAGTTAGTTCTGAGTTTATTTTTCTTCCCTTGTTGTGGTTGATTGTTATTATTTCCCCCTTGGGGGTTTTGGTTTCCTTGATTCTGGTTGCCCCCAGCAGGACAATTTTGTTGGGGGTTATTTCCTCCTGGTCTCGGGTTGTTATTGTTTTGTTTTTTTCCTTTCTTATTGGAATTATTCAGCTGATGGGCTAGATTTTCCGTATTCAACTGTTCAAAAGAATGAACCTGTTGAATGGGAGAGGGGTGAAAAAAATTAACAGTGACATGGATTTGTCCTGGTGGAGGAGCAACTAGCTGGGGAGGACCAGGAAATGGAAAATATGGGTTGTTTTGTGGAGATGATCCATATGGTGTGTAGGAAGTTGAAGTACTTCCACCAATGTTGGGGTTATATGCAGGGGTGTTGGACATATTGTGAATGATATGTTGTCATTGATGTCAACAGTTGATGTCATTATGATGTGATGATTTGTTGTTATGATGAATTATCATTGTGATTTATCATAGATGAAATTGTCATTGATGTCAACAGTATATTAGTTAGCAGAAAATGTTAAACAATATGCATAGATAAAAAGTGCAAGATCAAAAGGAGGAGTGAATGGTATGTGAAGATCAGAGCTCAGAAGGAAGAGCACATTGCAGAAGTGTCGTTAGGATAGATGGAAATATTGACAAGTTGACCAATGCACAAGAAAAGTTGAGAAGCCTCAACAGTCGTCCGATCAATAAAAGTGATGGTATTGATCATCTCCTAGAAAGGACATCGGTCATATGAGTGATCGTGGGCTTGAGGACCATTGGAGGATCATGAGCATCGGATATGCAAGCTAGATCAATGACAGACATGAATTGAGTAGAGCGAAAGAAAAATTAAACAACTCATTGGCTCTAATCCCGCAATTGGTCTAGATTGTCAGATCTCATAAACCCAAATATCGACGACTATGGTTGATCCAACAAACGAGCAGATTAAGTCATATTAAGTCGTGATCATCGGATGGGAAATTGATATATTAAAGATAGGGGTAGATTGCAGATATCGAAGGTAGTATTAAACATTGTGTTATTTCCAATCCCGCAATTAGTTAGGATTGTCAGATCTTATAGGTTCAAAGATCGATGATTGTCGTCAACTCACAAAAAAATGAACAACTTCAAATTGTGGAGCTTGGGTGACAAATTAAACCACTCGCAAGTTGTGGTTCTACAATCCACAACGACCGTCGATGTTCACTTGATGATAGATCTACGATTGGAATCAATTCCACTACCAACGAGCGATTTCCATTGTAGAACCCGATGATAGTTTTAAATGTCATGTTGGTTGAGGACCCCGCAACCATCCTTGATCATGATCTGTTTCAAGAGTCTTCTCGAGCATTGGATAATTTTAAAGTGGAAGGATAGGATAAGAAGGGAAAAATTCTTGAGAATTCGATTATTCGAATACCCATCATCCATCAGATCATTTTCAAGTGGAAGGACAGGATAAGTGAGGTAAAATATCATGATATCTCATTTATGTGAATTTTTGTCAGCCGTCAGATTGATTTAAGTGGATGGAAAGGATAATAAAGGGCTCTAATCTGAGATCTCAATCACCCTATTACCCGTCAGTTGTCGGATTGAATTAATGGAAGGACATGATAAGCAAGGGCAGAGATCTGAGATCTCAATCACCCGAATATCCATCAGTCATCAGATCATTCTAGGGGAAGGATAGGATAAGATAGAAGAATATTCGTTAAATCCAAGGCTAAGAAGTATCAAAGATAGATCAATTTGTCGATCTAAAACCTTGATCAACGAAATGACATTCGTTTCGGATTAAAATATGTGAGGAGTTTATGCTCCAAAAAGTTTGAGATTTGAAATACCCGAAGCCTGAAATCTGAAATAAATAAGGACCATAGGATGTGGAGGATATACAATGACCATTGGATTAGGGTTGTTTTTCAATATACCATGTCAACAAATACATATGGAAGATCACGTCAGCAGACCACGTCAACAAGGACGTGTGGGAGACCACATTAACAAGGACGTGTGGTAGAAGACCACGTCGGCAAGTACACATGGAATAATCAGATGATGACATGTGTCAAGAGGAAATTGAATCATGCCATGTCAACACGTGATGTCACTAAATTACGTCACTTCAGAAGAATTACTTCGAGAGTTTCACCACAAGTAAATGAAAAAATCTCTGAAGTCCCGAAGGACAAAATCCTGAAGTAGACATGGTTTGTCCGATCTAAAGAATAACTTCAAGTTTATTCTCAACCATTGATCATAATACAGTGGAATGATAGTGTAAGTTGAAATAGGTGAAGTCCCGAATTAAATGGTAGCCATCCATATCAATGCCTAATTAAGTCCCGACTGTCAGATTAAGTAATGAAAGAATGAGTGTAAGGATCAAATATGACCATTGATTTGTTTCCGTGAAATAAATCGTTTGATCTGATTCAAAGGTTTGAAAAGTTGAAAACTCGAAGTTTCAAAGGGCAAAGTTCCATCAGTCGTCCATCTCATCTGGATAATAAATCATGACCATTGATTCTGATAAGTGCTCAAGCACATGTTTGGCATAGTGTCTAGTCACCACCATTGGTCATATGGAATATGAGATATACGGGAAAAAGATAACGCGTCACTTAAATAAATAAGCTTGTGGTTCTACATCTATGATCATATGAACATGGTTAAAGGAAGTGCCTCATCCAGAGTTAATTCGACATAGAGTTAACATGAGAACATTACAGAGAATCAATAAGAGATCAAATATGATCTGTTGGTGAACCAAGAACGCAATAGAATCAAGAGTATGATCTAATGAGTCGATCCATGTCTGTGATCAACTCATGAGGAAAAATGAACCGATACACGGTCATGATTAAAAGAGAGTTAAATCGTGAAAACATGAATAAAGAATAAAAAGGAAAACAATATTAATTAAAGTTTAAAGATTATCATTTTAAATGAAAAGGTACAATGGTTCAAATATCAAAAGACACAATAATTCAAATTTGCACCAGTTTGAAGACTACATAAACAAAAAGGAATGGTGAAAAGCATGTGTTGAATTTGTTGAAGTATATATATGATTATATATAATGGATTGAATGAAATTTCATTCTATCAGGTTAGTGCTTGTTTACAAGCTGGGTCTTGTATGAGGATTGGATTCCTCACATCTTAGTTGGATCTAAGATCAACAAGCTGGGACTTGTTATGAGGATTGGATTCCTCATTTCGCTGTTGGATCTGAGAACTACAAGATAGGTCTTGTAACAGAGAGTTGGGTCTCTCATAGTTGTATGAAGATGATATTCAAAGATTGATCTTATGTATTCATTCAAGTTATTTAAATAAATAAAGTATTTATTCTTTTACATATATTGTTTGAGAAAATGAAATAAATATTTGTTGTTCAATTAATTTTTGAAAAGTGGAAAATTGTCCTAAGTTATGTGACACTGATTCACCCCCCCACCCCCTTTCAGTTTCAAGTACCCATTTCAACAATTGGTATCAGAGTGGGTTCCTTCAACACAATTTAAACACTAAAGGCAGATTCAGAAGAAATGGGTGGACAGATTGGTATCTCCATAAATGAAGCTCCCTTATTTGATGGAACAAATTGTTTATCATGGAGGGAAAATAAGAAAATATATCTGAAGTCAAGGGGATCCGGAGTTTAGGATTCGGTATTAAGTAAGCCCTGACACTTAACTACATAAAAGAGAAAATCCAAAACTGCAAAGGAAGCAAAGAGAAACAATTAAGTAGCCTTAAAATCAATTCAGGATGGATTGTCATACCAAGTCAAATAAAATATGAAGCACTACAAATATGCCAAAGAATCATGGCTTCAAATATAAAATAGTGATCAGAATGAAACACAAGAAGAAGTGAAATCCAATCAAATCAAGGAATAAGACTCTAATGAAGATGCTTCCTGTCAGAATAAAGAACAAGACTCTAATGAAGAGGATTCTTATCAGAATAAAGAACAAAACTCAGAAGAAGAGAGTTCTTATCAAGATAATGAAGAAGATAAAGAAAAAGAAAATTTCAATCAGATTGAAGAACATAGTTCAGTGAAAAATATTTCTAATCTTAATGAAATGTAAGATTCAATATTAGTAGACAATGAGGAAGCCAACCTCATCAAGGAATTGAAGAATACCTCAGTATTCACTAAAGAAAAACTATTATATTTTAAGACTGATGTTATAAATATATTTGAAGTGATTAGTATGGAACCAGGAAATGATATATATATTGAAGTTACTAAGGATGTTCTTAATCATCTGGAGTCCACAACCTTGTGCACTCTAGAAGAGTTTGAGAAACTCCAATAGAAACATATGTTGCTACTTCAACAATTAGATCATTCTAACCATGAAAATTTTGAACAAAGAGTTCAACTAGAAGACAAAGAAGAAGAGATCAAAAGTTCGAAAACCTAACTTACTAATCTAATAGAAGAGATGGATGAAGTAAAGACACATAAAAATAAAAGAAAATAATTTCTAAAAGAATTAGATTTTGTTATGTTAACATTTATCCCACAGATGAAGTAGAAGAAGAACTATCAAAGGCCAAACAAAAAGTTGATTGGAGTCTCTATGTATGCCACTTTGATCATAATGATTCAGACTGTAGTTTTCTTCATGAATACACTAAAGAATTTCTTGAAAAGAGTCAAAATCATATCATGGAAATAAAGTAAATGCTCAAAGACAATGAAAAAATCGTATTTGATCAAAATATTCAGTTAGAAGAAAAAGAAGAGGAGATTGAGAAATTGAAGAATGAAATCAGTCAAGAAAAAGAAGAATCATGTCATAAGATGGAAGCAGAAGTTGTGAATCTTATAAAGGAGGTTGAGAAGTCAAACACTCAACCTAAGGAAATTAAAGAAGGTAAAGAAAACCTAAAAATTCAGTTAACAAGGAAAGAAAATTATTACCACATGTTGGAATTGGAAATCATCAATTTCAAAAAGATTAATGAAAGTAATAATGCATATATAATGACTAAAATTGAAGAAGCTAAGAAAAAGGAAGAATCCCAGAAGATCCAAATAACTAAAAAGGAAGAATCATGCAAAATGTTTGAATTGGAAGCCATCAAACTTAAAAGGATTCAAAGAGAATACGGGGAAGAAATCAAAATATTGAAAACTAAAGTTTTTGATCTAACAAAAGAAATGGAGGAATTGAAGACATATGACAAAACTATTAAATGAAAAGAAGTCTTGTATGAGACAGAAGAAATAGTCATAAATCTAAAGACTCAACTTGAACATGCTAAAAAGGTGGAAGAAGCCCTGAAAAATCAGTTGACTAAAAAGGAAGAATTATGTCACATATTGAAGTTAGAAATAGTCAATCTCAAAAAGATGAATGAAAAGAAAAATAAGATTGTCAATTTCCAGAATAGCTCAGCTATCCTAGATAAGATTTGGAAGAGCCAAAGATCGGCTAATGACAAGCCTGGTCTTGGATACAATAAGAAAGATGACAATAACAAATGGAGCACCATTTACAAAAATGAGAAAGGATCATCCTTCTTAAAAGGAAAAGGTGCAAGTACAAAGAAATTACAAGTCATGAACTTTGTTAAGGAGAACAAATTTAGAAGTAAAAAGGAAGAAGAAAATCAAATGACAGATCCTACAAGTCAAAACAAAATCAAGAATGGAAATACCTTCAATGGATATTGTTTTTCTTGTCATAGCTTTGGCCATAAAGCAATTTCTTGCAAGAAACTAGAGAAAGGATACATAAGAAAATCCAAAAACTTACTTAGATGTTGGAGATATAATTTTGTTCGGCACACAACAAAATTTTGTCATAAAATGCGATATTACAACTGTGATAGGTTTGGGCACAAATCCCAAAATTGCAAGAATGCAAAAAGTCAATATTTGAATAAGTCATTCAAGCCAGTGACAAAACCTAATAAAAGTTGGAACAAGAAAGGAGATGTCAAATCTCAAAAAACACAATTAGAAAGAGAAGATCCAAAAAGAAGAATATCTCACAAGAAGATATGGAGAAGAAAATATGAAGGAGAAAGAAAGAAAAATGTTATTACACTTGAAAATAAAGAAACTAATAATAAGGTCATGATGGGTGAAAGTCCTAATGAAGAATGTGAAATTCAATATGAAAGAAATCGAGCTCAAGAAGAGGAAGTACCTATAGAACTATATGGGACAATATTAAATTATGATGATGTCATAAGTTGTTAACAAACAAAAAAAAGTAGCTGAGAAGTTCAAGGAGTATCATTCAAACAAAGATAGATTCCTATGATAACAAAATTGGTATTTAAATAAATTGGTATAATTCATCAATTGATATTCATGTGAAATATCAAAGAAAAATAAGAAGTAATAAAAAATATTAGTAAGATTCATACTCTTGTTCTATTTGACAAAGGAATGTCAATAAAAACTCAGGAGGAGTATTTTGGTTATTAAATAATAAAGTAATTAGATTAAGTTTTGAAAATACTTGATCACTACAAAAATTGGTATCAGAGGACTACTTATTTAAACACAAAAATCCCAATAAATAAACTGAGATAAGAAGTTAGTAAATTAACAAGGGAAGAGACCTGTTAGGAAGAGTAATCAGAAGTAGAGACAGAGCGTATTGACAGGGGGAGTCATTCAGTTATGACAGACAAAACATGATTCTAAGGGGAGTTACCCAAGTTCATATTCTGGTCAACAACATGCAAACAAACAGATGTTGACTATAAGGGGAGCAACCCTATGGCATTGATGTCAAGTGGGGAGAGTAAATTCATAGGAGGAAAGCATCATCACAGGGGGAGTTTGTGTATGAAGTTTGTGTGTTTCCCTCAATGACAAAGGGGGGGATTGTTGGACATATTGTCAATTATATGTTTTCAATGATGTCAACAGTTGATGTCATTATGATGTGATAATTTGTTGTTATGATGAATTATCATTGTGATTTATCGTAGATGAAATTGTCATTGATGTAAAAAGTATATCAGTTAGCATAAAATGTCAAACAATATGTACAGATCAAAAGCGTAATCTTAGAAGGAGGAGCGAATGGTATGTAAAGATCAAATCTTAGAAGGAAGAGTGCATTGTAGAGTTGTCATTGGGATCGATGGAAATATTGAGAAGTCGACCAATGCACAGGAAAAGGTGAGAATCCTCAACAGTCATCCAATCAAGAAAAGTGATGGTATTGATCATCTCATGGAATGGACGTCAGTCATATCAGTGACCGTGGGCTTGAAGACTGTTGGAAGATCATGACTGTCGGATCTACAAGCTAAATCAATGACAGGGATGAATTGCATAGAGAGAAAGAAAAATTAAACAACTCATTGGCTCTAATCCCACAATTTGTCTAGACCCTTAGATATCATAAACCCAAATATCGACAACTGTGGTTGATCCAACAAACGAGTATATTAAGTTAGATTTAAGTCGTGATTGTCGGATGCCCAATCGCCAGATAAATGATAGGGGTATATTGTGGAGAACGAAAGGAGTATTAAACATTGTGCTATTTCCAATCCCATAATTAGTCAGGATCGTCAGATCTTAAAGGTTCAAAGATCAACGATTGTGGTTAACTCACCAAAAAACAAACAACTTCAAATTGCGGAGATTGGGTGACGAATTAAACCACTTGCAAGTTGTGGTTCTGCAATCCACAATGGTTGTCGATGTTCACTTGACAATAGATCTACGGTTGAAATAAGTTCCACTACCAACAAGAGGTTTCCATTGCGGAACCTGACGATATTCTTAAAAGTCATGCTGGTTGAGGACCCCACAAGCATCCTTGATCATTGATCTATTTCGAGAGACTTCTCGACCATTCGATCATTTTAAAGTTGAAGGATAGGATAAGAAGGGGAAAAGGATTGAGAATTTGATTATCTGAATACCCATCAGCCGTCGGATCATTTTCGAGTGGAAGGACAAGATAAGCGAGGTAAAAGATCATGAGATATCATTTATGCAAATTTTTGTCAGTCGTCGGATTGATTTAAGTGGAGGGACAAGATAATCAAGGGATGAGATCTGAGATTCCAATCACCCTAATACCTGTTAGTCATCGGATTGAATTAATGGAAGGACGATATAAGGAAGGATTGAGATCTAAGATCTCAATCACCTAAATATCCATAAGCCATCATATCATTCTAGTGGAAGGACATGATAAGCTAGAAGAAGAGTCATTGGATTTAATCCAAGGCTAAGGAGTATTGCAGATAGATCAAGCCGTCAATCTAAAACCTTGATCAATGAACAACATTCATTTCAGATTAAAATATGTGAGGAGGTTATGCTCCGGAAAGTTTGAGATTTGAAATACCCGAAGCCCAAAATCCGAAATAAATAAGGACCATCGGATGTCAAGGATATATGATGACTGTTGGATTGGGGTTGTTGGTCAGTATACCATGTCAGCAAAGACATATGGCAGATCACGTCAGCAAACCACGTTAGCAAGGACGTGTGGTAGATCACGTCAGGAAGGACGTGTGGTAGAATACCACATCAGGAAGTACACATGGAATAATCAGATGATGACATGTGTCAATAGGAAATTGACTCATGCCATGTGAACACATGATGTAAATAAATTACGTCACTCCAAAATAATTACTTCGGGAGTTTCATGACTAGAAAATGACAAAATATTTGAAGTCCTGAATGAAAAAGACATGGTTCACTCGATAGAAAGAATCACTTCGAGTGTATTATCAATCGTTGATCATAATACAATGGAAGGATCATGCAGGAGAATCTCCCACATCAAGTGAGCCAGCACGGAGACAATTGGACAGCTGGACGAGCACCAGCACAAATTTTGAAAATCTCTTAGATTGATGCACCATCTTAAATGAAGTCATTTAAGAAGAGACGCACTTGTGTAATGTAATCAGACCTTGAGCCATATGCTCTCGTCCTTAGTAGGTAGGAGGCATTTAAGATAGTTAATGCAGGTGGATAGAATTTAATTCTAGATTAGACTATTTGAGAGCGCAAGAGGGAAACGGGATATAGACACCCTCATTGTGCATTGTAACATAATTATGAAGAAGGAAGAGAAAGAGCACGCAGAGAGCTATGTAAGAACACCCATGTACAAATATTTGAATTAATAGAAAGAATTGGTTCAAATTCATGGTTTGTGTTGTTCTCTGTGTATTGATGTTATGCTCATGAATGTTTGCTTCCTGATATACATTTGCTTTGATATGCTGGGTATATGATTTCATGTTCTAAGTTGAAGTCTGAAAGAAAGAGGGGATGAGTTTCAATTGTTTCTCTATCTGAGCAAGAATTCTTGCAAGGAGTGTAGTCGAAGTGTCTGCAAGGAGTGCGTTGACAGAGGGTTCAGATAGGTAGCATTTGTTCTCATTTTCCGCAGAAGTGCAGTTGGGCACAAGAGTCGTGCAAGGAGTGCGCAAGCGAAGAAACGTCTCAGGGTTGCGAACCTGAGTAAGGTGTGAGAGACTGTTGTTGCAGGACTGCACAGATTCGAAAGTATTCAGCACTCCAAAGTGTTTGATATTTTTCGTAAGGAGTGTGCGCAAGAATCTTCTCTAAGACTCAGAGTCATGAGAAATCTCAGGAGGGATAAAGTCTTTGAAGCTATTGAGGGTAGCATAAGGAGTTGGTGCATATTGAGTGACTCAAGGCATTAGAGTTTTTTGTCACAGTTGATTAAGTCTGGGAAGGAGTCCTTGGTTCACTTCATGAAAGTATCAAGGAGGGAAAAGATAGACGGTCAGGATCTTGTGGAGAGGATTTGCGAAATCCCGCCAGCCGTCTGATCTGGTAAAGAAGTGGGGAGGTTACGGCTGTGTTAGGAGTTCAAGTTCCAGGGATCATGAGCTGTCAAATCATCAACCAGTTACCCATCAACCGTCCGATTGATAGGAGTTGCACAGGATTTAAATCCTCGTGAGTAGAGGGAAAATATCGACAAGTTCAAAGTTGTCCATCTGTTGGGACATGTGGCAGAAATCAAGAGTCATTGGTATATCAAGGATTTGGTCATCAGGGCTCATATAAGTGAGTGGTTAGACTTTGCGTTTGGTGAAGTCTGAGGTTTGATCTGAACCATCCATCATTTGGGACGCGTGTCGGAAGATCCGACAAAGTCGAGGTTTGGCGTATCGGAGGTCCTGAAGATAGGATACTCTTGCAATTTGGAATTGCGAAGTCCGAAATCCCGATGAGGAGGTAATTTATGTACGGGGCCCAACTGACATCATCTCGTTGTAATAGGGGAGTCGGGAATTTCCAAGGTGAAGACCCCGAAGCATACAAGAGTCGTCCATCTTTGAGGACGCGTGGAAATAATTGCAACCTTTGGAGAAAGTTCCGAAGGAAAGGGCATATCGGGAAATCAACATTCGAGAGATCGAGGGAATCGAAGGGCCGAAACATATGCATTAGGATTCACGATCTTGCAAACTCCGAAATGTCGATGGAGTGAAGGGACCGTTGAAAACTCAACTTGCGAGCGCATAGGAGTTTTTGCGTATCGGGACTCGGGACTCGGAGAAACGAGTTGCTCGACACCGCGAGTGCCGAACTCACGATAAGAGAAGTTCCGACAGGGTAAAGGAAAAGGTCAACGTTGACTTGAATCAGGATTTGGGGATTCGAGAGTCCTACACTCGACCACGGACCTCGTGAAGTCACAAAGTCCGATCCCCCGATAAGTAAAGAGAGGGGATCGGGTGAAGAGTTATGTGGGTGAAGACTTTCCGATAGGGAAGTAGAAGGACATTAGAGTTCTTCGGGCCGTGGTAAAGGGAAGATCCTGTGAGCGGACGTGCTTGTGAGCGCGCCTGCACCAAGTGGTATCAAAGCTTAGAAAAGCTTCTTTGTTTTTTGTAGAAGGGAGAAGGAAGATTCACTATGCCGCCGAGAAGAAGAGATAGACAATCACTCGATCCAGAGGAGGAAAGGGAGATGTCCAGAGGAAGGGGTAGACAGGTACAGAATCCAGAAGTAGAAAGAGATCTGCATAACATACGCGCCAGACTTGTGAACATGGAGATAAGACAAAAACGCTCAGCTGATGTAGGGGATATCAGTGAGTCTGAAAATGAAGATGATGTTGGACATGGATAAGAATAAGCCACAGCAGAAGATGTAGCCGATGAACGCTTGATTAAAGTTGTTGCAAGAATGGTTGCAAAGGTGAAGATGAACATTCCAATTTATGAGGGAAATTTGGATGTAGAAGATCTTCTAGACTGGATTAGAGCTCTGGACACCTACTTTGACTATGAAGATATCGAAGAGGACAAGAAGGTCAAGCATGCCATCACGAGATTAAAAGGACATGCAGCCTTGTGGTGGGATGAACTACAAGCGAATAGGCATTGCCAAGGAAAGCAGAAAATTAAGAGCTGGGACAGGATGATTGCAAAGATGAAGGAAAAATTCATTCCCAGGGACTATCAAACTTCTCTGTTTAGGAGGATGCAGAACCTGAGACAGAAGTTGATGTCAGTGAAGGAATATACTGAAGAGTTTTACAGGTTGAATATCAGGGCAGGTCATCGTGAAAACAATGACGAAAAAGTGGGCAGGTATATGAATGGCCTGAGATATGAGATTCAGGATGAAATGAGTATGGTGACCATCCGAATGGTGGAAGATGCTTATCATGTGGCTCTGAAATCTAAAGAGAAGATGATTCGAAAGAAGAGTTAGAGGGGCAGAGTAAAAAGTCATCCCAGAGGCAAATCAGTTGCCTAGTAAAGAACCCAAAATCCCAGGGACAACTGGAAGAAACCTCAGACTTGAATAGAAAGAGGTGGAACCTCACAACGAGGGAAAAAATATGCTGAACAGAGAGGGCAACATACTGAGCGGAGAGGAGATTATGCTGACAACAACACTTTTCCTCGTACTAGAGGTAGATGAAGGGGAAGAGTTGGAGTAATAACATGCTTCACATGTGGAAAGAATGGGAACAAGTCTTACGAGTGTCCAGAGAAAAAGAAAGAAACTGGAGAAACTCACATCGCCGAGGCACAAAGGCGAGATGTTGAGGTAGAAGACGTTGAAGGTGGAAGATCGTTGATGATGCGAAAAGTCCTTTTGACACCTAAGAAAGAGGTGGAAAGTTCAGTCCAAAGGACCAGACTTTTCAGGACTTCTTGCAAGACGAAGGACAGGGTATGCAAGGTCATTGTGGACAGCGGTCGCACGGATAATATCGTTTCAACCGAGATGGTAGACAAGCTGGAGCTGGAGACGACTGGTCATCCAAGTCCATATAAAGTTTCGTGGCTACAAAAAGGACATCAGGTAAATGTCACCAAACAATGCTTAGTTGAATTTAATATAGGAGGATATAATGATAAGATATTATGTGATGTCATTCCTATGGATGTTTGTCATCTATTGCTAGGTAGATCATGGAAATATGACATAAATGTGATTCATGATGGGCGAATGAACACATACACCCTGGAGAAGAATGGGAGGACACACATGTTGCTTCCAATCAAGGATAAGGAGGTGAAACCGGAAGTAAGCAACATAGTACTTATCCTGAGTGGGAAGGAACTCCTTACCGAGGTTAAGAAGAAGGAGGATCCACAGTTCATTGTGGTCAGGAAGCCGAGGATTGTTCTGGCTATCACAAGAGTGGATGATTTACCAGAAGAAGTTCAGAAACTACTGGAAGAGTTCGCTGACATTGTAGTGGATGAATTACCTCGTTCGTTGCCACCAATCAGGAGTGTGAGTCATCACATTGATCTCATACCAGGAGCTAGTTTACCAAACAAATTTGCGTACAGATTGACGTCACAGGAGAATGAAGAGGTTAAAATACAAGTCTAGGATTTGTTGGACAAAGGTTTGGTCAGAGAAAGCTTGAGTCCATGTGTTGTTCTGACAGTACTCAGTCTGAAGAAAGATGGAGGCTGGAGGATGTGTACTGACTCGAGGGCGATTAACAAGATAACCATCAGGTATAGATTTCCATTACCAAGGATGGATGATCTGATGGACTGTTTAAGCGGAGCAAAGTATTTTTCAAAGATTGATTTGAAAAGCGGTTATCACTAGATTCGCATGAGAGAGGGTCATGAATGGAAGACCGCATTCAAAACCAACGAGGGGTTGTATGAATGGCTTGTTATGTCATTTGGCTTAAACAATGCACCAAGTACCTTCATGAGGTTGATGAACTAAGTCCTAAAGGAGTTCATCGGGAAATTTGTCATTGTGTATTTGGATGACATACTGGTTTTCAGTAAAAGAGCAGCGGAGCATCTGAAGCATTTGTCTACAGTGATGCAGAAATTGGAGCAGGAGAAGCTGTTGATAAACATAAAGAAGTCCAAATTCATGAAGACATAGCTCATTTATTTGGGGTTTGTTATTTCGGAAAATGAGTTGAGGATGGATCCAGATAAGGTGGAAGTGATCAAGAATTGGCCATCACCGAAAAATATTTTTGAGGTGAGAAGTTTTCACGGATTGGCTAGTTTCTACCGAACATTCATCAGGAATTTCAGTGGAATTAGTGTAGCAATGATGGATATAGTGAATAAAAGACATAAATCTTTTCACTGGACTGAAGAGGCTGAAAAGAGTTTCCATATGTTGAAGAGGAAGATTACGGAACAACCAGTTTTGGTGTTGTCGGATTTCCAGAAGACATTTCAGGTGAAATGTGATGCAAGCGGATTCGCAATAGGGGCAGTCTTGAGTCAGGAATACATGCCGATAGAATATTTCAATGAGAAGATGAATGAAGCAAAATTGAAGTACTCCACTTATGATAAGGAATTCTATGCTATCATTCAGGCATTGAAGAAATGGAGGCATTACTTAATTCCCAAAGAGTTTGTCTTGTACAGTGACAATCATGCACTGCAATTTGTGACTCAACAAGAGAAGTTGAATCAAAAACATGTCAAATGGGTTGAGTATATGTAAAATTTCACTTTTGTGACTAAGCATATTTCTGGTACTGTTAACAAAGTTGTTTATTCTTTGAGCAGGAAGTGTTTTTTGCTGCAGGAGTTCAGAGTCAAAACATTGGATTTTGATGATCTCAGGGACATGTACAGAGATGATCCAGATTTTCAGGAGGCATATGAAGCAGCTGAGAATCCATTTCTCAGAGACAGAATCTCGTGGATAGAATACATGATCCATGAAGGATTTTTGTTCATAGGCAATCAACTGTGTATTCCAAAATGCTCCATGAGGGAGAACTCGCTGAAGGAGAAACACAGTGGAGGATTGGCAGGGCATTTTGGTCACAGCAAGATGTTCGCGAAATTGGATGAGTCATATTTTTGGCCAAGAATGCGAGCAGATGTCAAAATATTTGTGGATAGGTGTAGAATTTGTCATCATTCGAAGGGAAAGAGGCAGAATGCAGGGTTCTATCAACCATTTCCCACACCATAGATGCCATGGGATGCGATTAGCATGGATTTTTTGTTGGGGTTGCCAAGAACACAAAGAGGTTATGATTCAATATTTGTGGTGGTGGATAGATTTTCTAAGATGGAACACTTCATTCCATGTCAGAAGACCAGTGACGCAACTCACATTGCGAACCTATTTTTCAAAGAGGTCATTCGACTTCATGGGTTGCCAAGGAGTATTGTTTCAGATCGAGACACAAAGATCATAGGGCATTTTTGGAGGACCTTATGGAAGAAGATGGGAACTAACTTGTCATTTAGTTCAGCTTATCATCCTCAGACGAATGGAAAGACAGAAGTGGTGAACATAAGTCTGGGAGACTTGCTAAGAAGCTTGGTGACAGAACACCACAACCAATGGGACAACATATTACCATAGGCAGAGTTTTCTTATAATGACTCTGTTAACAGGAGCACATGGCAGAGTCCATTTCGAGTTGTCTATAGCATGCAACTGAGAGGAATTTTTGAACTGAGAGAGTCAGAACAGACTGCAATTAGGAGCGCTAGTGCAGAAGAATTCGCAGAGGCAATGAAGGAACTTCACAGCCAGGTGAAGGAGCGATTGCAGAATTCAAGCCAAGAGTATAAGCGCAGAGCCGATCAACATAGACGACAACTTCAGTTCAAGGTTGGTGATCTGGTTCTGGCACATTTGAGGAAATAAATGTTCCCGAGAGGAACATACAATAACCTGAAGATGAAGAAAATCGGGCCATGTAGGGTCTTGAGGAAATTTGGGGCGAATGCTTATGAGATTGAATTACCCGATGGGATCAGAATTTCTTCGATATTCACTATCTCGGATTTGTACCCATATGAGGCTGGAAAAGAAGAGACTGGAGATGAGCAGCCATTGATCCAATGGACAAAGAAGATGTCAGTTGTAGAGAAGCCACAGATGGAACCCATACTGGATAAGAGGGTAAGCAAAAGGACCAGGTGAAAAAAATACTTTCAATACTTGGTCAAGTGGAAGGGACATCCAGTTGAAGATGCCATCTGGGAGACTAAAGAAGAGATACAGAAGCATGGACATACCATGCAGGAGCTCATGGACAGGAGCCCATGAAATTTTTCAAGCGAGGGAGTATGATGCAGGAGCATCTCCCACATCAAGCGAGCCAGCGTGGAGACAATTGGACAACTGGACGAGCACCAGCACAAATTTTGAAAATCTCTTGGATTGATGCGCCATCTTAAATGAAGTCATTTAAGAAGAGACACACTTGTGTAATGTAATCGGGCCTTGAGCCATATGCTCTCGTCCTTAGTAGGTAGGAGGAATTTAAGATAGTTAATGCAGGTAGATAGAATTTAATTCTAGATTAGACTGTTTGAGAGCGAAAGAGGGAAACGGGATATAGACACCCTCATTGTGCATTGTAACATAATTCTGAAGAAGGAAGAGCAAGAGCACGCAGAGAGATATGTAAGAACACCCATGTATAGACATTTGAATTAATAGAAAGAATTGGTTCAAATTCATGGTTTGTGTTGTTTTTTGTGTATTGATGTTATGCTAATGAATGTTTGCTTCCTGATATACATTTTCTTTGATATGATGGGTATATGATTTCATGTTCTAAGTTGAAGCCTGAAAGAAAGAAGGGATGAGTTTCAATTTTTCTCTATCTGAGCAAGAATTCCTACAAGGAGTGCAGTCGAAGTGTCCGCAAGGAGTGCGTTGACAGAGGGTTCATATAGGTAGCATTTGTTGTCATTTTCTGTAGAAGTGAAGTTGGGCACAAGAGTCGTGCAAGGAGTGCGCAGGTGAAGAAAAGTCTCAGGGTTGCAAACCTGAGTAAGGTGTAAGAGACTACTGCTACAGGAGTGCACAGAGTCGAAGGTATTCAACAATCGGAAGTGTCTGAGAGTTGCCGCAAGGAGTGCGCGCAAGAATCTTCTCTAAGACTCAGAGTCGTGAGAAATCTCAGGAGGGATAAAGTCTTTGAAGCTATTGAGGGTAGCATAAGGAGTTGGTGCATATCGAGTGACTCAAGGCATCGAATTTTTGTGTCACAGTTGATTAAGTCCAGGAAGGAGTCCTTGGTTCACTTCATGAAAGTATCAAGGAGGGAAAAGACAGATAGTCAGGATCTTGTGGAGAGAATTTGTGAAATCCCGCCAGCCGTCTGATCTGGTAAAGAAGTGGGGAGGTTACGGCTGCGTTAGGAGTTCAAGTTCCAGGGATCATGAGCCGTCGTATCATCACCCAGTTACCCGTCAACCGTCTGATTGACAGGAGTTGCATAGGATTTAAATCCTAGTGAGAAGAGGGAAAATCTCGACAAGTTCAAAGCCATCCATCTATTGGGACAGGTGGAAGAAATAAAGAGTCATCGGTATATCAGGGATTTAGTCATCGGGGATCATATAAGTGAGTGGTTAGACTTTTTGTTTGGAAAAGTTTGAGGTTTGATCTTAACCATCCATCATTTGGGACGCGTGTCAGAAGATCTGACGAAGTCGGGGTTCAGCATATCGGAGGTCCTGAAGACAGGATACTCTTGCAATTTGGAATCGCGAAGTCCGAAATCCCGATGAGGAGGTAAGTTACATACAAGTCCCAACTGACGTTGTCTCGTCGTAACAGGGGAGTCGAGAATTTCCAAGGTGAAGACCCCGAAGCATACTAGAGTCGTCCATCTTTGAGGACGCGTGGCAATAATCACAACCTTCGGAGAAAGTCCCGAAGGAAAGGGCATATCGGGAAATCGACATTCGAGAGATCGAGGGAATCGAAGGGCCGAAACATATGCATTAGGATTCACGATCTTGCAAACTCCGAAATGTCGATGGATTGAAGGGACAGTTGAAAATTCAACTCGCGAGCGCATCGTAGTTTCTGCGTATCGGGACTTGGGAGTCAAAGAAACGAGTTGCTCGACACCGCAAGTGTCGAACTCGCGATAAGAGAAGTTTCGAAAGGGTAAAGGAAAAGTTCAACGTTGACTTGAATTGGGATTCGGGGATTCGAGAGTCCTACGCTCGACCACTGACCTCATGAAGTCACGAAGTCCAATCCCCGGATAAGTAAAGAGAGGGGATCGCGCGAAGAGTTCTGTGGGTGAAAACTTCTCAATAGGGAAGTAGAAGGACATTAGAGTTCTTCAGGTCGTGGTAAAGGGAGGATCATGTGAGTAGACGTGCTTGCGAGCGCGCCTGCACCAAAGGATAGCGTAATTTTAAATAGGCAAAGTCTCAAAGTAAATGGTAGCCATCCATCTCAATTCTTGATTAAGTCTCGACTGTCAAATTAAGCAATGAAAGGATGAGTGTAAGGATCAAATCTGACCATTGATTTGTTTCCGTGAAATAAATTGTCCGATTTGATTCAAAGGTTTGAAAAGTTGAAAACCTGAAGTTCCAAAGGGAGAAGTTCCATCAGTCGTCCATCTCATCAGGATATTAAATCATGACCGTTGATTCTGATAAGCGTTGAAGTGCACGTTTGGCATAGTGTCTGGTCAACACCATTGGTCATATCGAATAAAAGATATACAGGAAAAACATAATGCATCGCTTAAATTAATAAGCCTGTGGTTCTACACCTATGATCATATGAACATGGTTGAAGGAAGCGCCTCATCCAAAGTTAATTTGATAGAGAGTTAACACCAGAACATTACAGAGAATCGATAAGAGATCGAATATGATCTGTTGGTGAACCAAGAACACAACAGAAACATGAGTACGATCTAATGAGTCGATCCATGTCTGTGATCAACTCATGAGGACAAACGAACCGATACACAATCATGATTAAAAGAGAGTTAAATCATGAAAATGTGAATAAAGAATAAAAAGTAAAATGATATTAGTTAAATTTTAAAGATTATCATTTTAAATGAAAAGGTACAATGGTTCAAATATCAAAAGACACAATGATTCAAATTCACACCAGTTGGAAGACTATATAAACAAAAAGGAATGGTGAGAAGAGTGTGTTGAATTTGTTGAAGTATATATATTTATATATAATGGATTGAATGAAATTTCATTCTATCGGGTTGGTCCCTGTTTACAAGTTGGGTCTTGTCTAAGGATTGGATTCCTCACATCTCAGTTGGATCTGAGATCAACAAGCTAGGACTTGTTATGAGGATTGGATTCCTCATTTCTCAGTTGTATTTGAGAACTACAAGTTGGGTCTTGTAACAAAGATTTGGGTCTCTCATAGTTTAATGAAGATGATATTCAAAGATTGATCTTATGTATTCATTCAAGTTATTTAAATAAATGAAGTATTTATTCTTTTATATATATATATTGTTTGAGAAAATGAAATAAATATTTGTTGTTTAGTTAGTTTTTGAAAAGTGGAAAATTTTCCTAAGTTATGTGACACTGATTCAACCCCCCCCCCCTCTCAGTGTCAAGTACCCATTTCAACAGTGGGTTGGAGGTGGACCTGTATTCCATTCAGATACTTTATGCATCTGGGGTATTGGTTGGGGGCGGGGCAATGACTGAGGAGGGAAACAGGATATGATTGTTGGTGAGTGGGAGGAGGGTAATAAGAAATTCCTCCATATGGTTGAGGATATTGATTTTCACCATAGGTAGGTGATGGGTGTCCATAAGGGTTGAGGTGTGTCATAGAACCAATCAACCCATCCGTAGCATGGGAAATCCCAGGTTTGTCTTGGTCAAATGGTATGGGTCTGGGTGCCTCAGGAAATATTGTGTACAAGTAACCTGATTGGGCATATATGAGGTCAAATTGTTGGGCTTTTTTGATGGCTTCTTCTTCTGATTAAGGAAAAGTGGATTCTATATCTTTGGCAATCACACGGTCGAGTGATTTAAGAAACAAATCAAGACGTTATTCTTTGGTGGTTTATACTTTACACAAACTACATTGCCGACGCCATTCGTGGATGTGGTCAACGATATGGATAGAAGTGATTTGTTTGAACTCGAAGAGAAGTCCCAAACCACTATCATGGCGAACTAGTAATTGGAATAAGGACAAAAAGGCTTTGGCCAATGATTCAAAGGTCAAGTGGGACCCTGATTTTTCATCCATGTACCATTTGCTTGATGAACAAGTGAGAGTTCTTTGAAATCACCTCAAGCAGATGGAATAATCCATGATTTTGTTTGAAGAGAACCATAAGTTAAATGTCATAACATGGTTGGCGGGGTCTTCCCCTTTTTTTCCTTCAAACTTCAGAATGTCTAAAGGTAATTTGGTAGGCATATTGGGCCAAGTGGCATCATGTAAAATGGGGTCATTCGTGATTTTGGTTAAATCAGGAATGTTGAGGGATGCCAAGTATGGAAAAGATGTATTTGGAGGAGGATTAGTTCCAGCCATTTTGTTTGTAGGTAGTGAACTTTTCCCTTGAGAGGGATTTGGTGGATTTGTACTTCTTTTTTGAGAAGAAGTTTGACTCCCGCCTCCTTGTGAAGGAGAACCAATAGATGGATTGCCTTTGGTATTTGACCCAAGAAAAGTGGAACCAAGTAACAATGATCATAAAACAATAACACTCACTAGGGTGTGAGATGGTTGATCTGGTGAGTTGGAAAGGCTACAGACTCCTCCTATAATAGGAGGGAGATTCTGCAAACATCTAGAACAATGGGGATTTTGGGGTTCCCCTATGGTTTCGACTAGAAAATTGAATGTGTGCCAATGGTGACAAGAGAGAAATAAATGAACAAGAGATTTTTATATTTGTTACATTCACAAAATAGTATAACTAACAATGGCATGTAATCAAATGAACATCATACATAAATCAACTGTAAAATAGACAAGCATGTGAATAGGTGGATTTTTTCTACATGGGGAAAAAAAAAAAAATGCTCATGTCCTAAAAATACCTATCATCCTTCCTCTCAATTAAGCACTAGGCCTTCCAATAACACTCAACAGTGGGGTCTAAATCCACCGGAAGAGGAACTAGTGAAGGTTGAAGTAATCAGTTATAATGAGGGGTAGAGGGTGCATATCCCGAAAGAGCTGACAATATTTCCCAATAGCCACACAAAATATTATCAAGGAGTGATTGTAGCCCACAACTGCCACCTGGGTAGATATCCTATTTTTTTTCCACTAAGTACCTTGATCAAAGTGCAACATTTATATTTTCGGCCTAAAAAATGGGTCACTGGATGGATACCCTTACAAGAGTTGGGTGAATCAAGGAGGGATGCGCAGAACAATCGCACCCTCACAAGTATCTCCCTGCCTTATGGTATAGGACAACTTGACTTGGAGGATTTGAAATATCCATATTCTCAACTTTTAGTTTTTCAAAATGTGAGTACATGATAACGAGGGGTTATTTGGATGCCTACCCCCGAGATCCTACCTAGACTAAAAAAATTCTTTAGGCACCTCCTGCGGAGGAAATTTTAGTGCATTCTTAGAAACTTTTTAGATGGAGTGGGATGAGAGATTGGGGTCATGGACCAACCTCGTTTGAATTAAATTGGTGTGGATAATTTCAAAAGAAGTAGTCAGATATTTCATAGTTCCTTTGAAGTACTTTTTGAGTACTAAAAAAGAAATCCTACTTTGACCTCCACTATTCTAATAGAAATTGTGCATGTGATGAGTGGCTTTGTGTGAAAGAAAGTGAAAAGTGTGAAAATGATTCTTAATAAGTTAAGTATAAGATTGTAGCATCTGGACTTCTTGTGGTCCTTACATATCTTCTTACCTAGCTTACTATGTTTCTTTTGTACAACCTTGCAGAATATTTAAAGCCCTAAAGAACTAGCAATGTGGACATATGGGTCCTTACTTGATCCTTTGAACTCCCTAGAATGTTGTCTAAAGTAGAAAAGATTTTGAAACTATCCTAGGATTGTAGACATGTGGGCACGTATGGGCCCGTTACTTGATCTTTTAAACTTTCCTAGACTATTGTCTAGACTAAGAAATATTTTTAGAAACTATCCTAAGATTGAAAACATGTGGGCATGTATGGGCCCTTACAAAGCTTTAAGATGATTTCCAAAACTAAGACGTACCCTAGGGGTTTTTTTTCCAATCCTAATGTTTTTTTAGGGAGATGAAATTTCCTTTGAACCACCTTTTCTAAATCCCGAGATCACACTTGGGTGCGGGGGAAGAACATACTTAGGAGTTTAAAATTGATTTCTAGTCCCAAATTAGTTGATTGTGTTTGAAAAAAGTAATAACTTCTACTCAAAATTGTAAATGCCAAATGAGCCATCCATGTGGCAACAAATCAAAGAGAAGAATTGTGATTCTTTATACCCTTATGTTCTTATGTTATCTAAACTTTCTTGTGAGAAAGGACTCTAAGTCAAGTGTGATTTCTTTACAAAGTGCAGGAAATTGAAATATGAAGGCAAGAGGCCCTCAAACTATTCATAAAAACCCTTACAATTTGAAAAAAATGAAATTATGTGCGGGATGTAGTTCTGGCAGTCGCGCTAAGCACGCAAAATGCACACAATGCATGGGTTTATTAAGTTTGTTACGTGCATAGGGCACAGAGTGCGCAAAATGTGCATTTGTGTGCCTCGAAATCCGTGTACTAGCTATCATGCATCGGGAAGGAAATTTCAAAATGAAATTCTCTTGCCTTGCCTCTGAATTCTAGATTTGGAAGACTGGATTAGGCCAGTTTTGGTACCTGCATATCCAAACAATTAGAAAGAAGTTCTCTCAAGACTTAAATAGGGAGGAATTTGATTAGCAATCCCTAGTATGATCACTAATCTCTTGTGTTGGTTTTGTCATATGGGTGAGAAAAAACACAACACTTACTTCCCTAGTTAAGTCAGCTAAACAAGACAAAGGTTTGTGAGTTGATTAGATGACCAAATACACATGAAACAAGGAAAAAAAAAGAAATAAATGTTAGAGAATCTTGAAAAAACTATAACCATGAAAAACAAAAAATGACAATCATATAGCTACCAATGGGTCAATATATTGATAGGCTAACACCATAGATAAAGGCAGGGACTTATGAATCCCCTCTTCCTCCTTTGGAGGGATCTTGAGTTCCCTAATAGAGATATCTTCTCTTCATGCAATGGAAAGTGACAATGGTGAAGAAATACAATGCTAATCCTCTCAAGAGGTGAGTGGAATGGCCCTTTCTATAGTGCTTGAATGATTCAAAGAGAAAATATGATTCTCCAAGAAGAATTCTTGCAACATAAAAATACCTTGAAGTTCTTATTTTTCTACCACACCCATGGCACATATTTATAGTGTCCATTCATGGCAAGATACAACTGGTTCATATTGTGAACAAGGGGTCTTTTAGGGTACTTCCTAGCCCTTAACCAACCTCCAATCTAGATTTCGCTCAGATCTGAGTGTCAAATCATGTTGGGGATCGGACTGGAAGTCGTTCAGAGGCCGACAAGATTCATAAATGTTGAAATAATGTAACTGCGAAGAGCATTCTTATTATTTTGTTATTGGATTAAATCCCCATTGTGGATTAATCATGTCATTATTATTATTTTTATTATTAGATTAATCCCCATTAAGAATTAATCAAGTCGGTAATTGTATAAGGACCAAATCCCCTTTTGTGAATTGGTCATCAGACAATTATAATGTAAAGAATAAGAAGTCGGCCCCATCAGTTAAAATGAAAGGGCCGGATTTAATTAAAGGTGGATTTACCCACCCAGTGTGAGAGGTCGGCCCTGCCAGATGGTGACTCTTCACATGTGCCAGATTAGTATAAATAAGAGGCTAGCACCTCACTTCTAACACACACTTCACTTGCTCATTCTCTTATGAGGCAAGTTTCATTCTCAAGTTGGAGAGAGGAGAAGAAGGGTGGAGCATCTCTTGGAGGAGGATTTTCTGTATTGGTTGAGTTATCTCTTGAACATTGTATAAGCTATTTATGAAAAGGAAGTTTTTGCTGGGTTTTCTTCCCCTAGAGGGTTTCCCAGGATAAATGTTGTGTCTCTTGTGGATGTGTATTTCTCAGTGATATTGTTCTTATTATGCTCTTATCTTATGTGGATGTATTTCTCAAAGGATATTGTTCTTATTATGCTCTTATCTTATGAAAATGCAAAGAACTATAAATGGAATGGCATAAACATTAACATTGCATCAGAGCCAACCTGAAGAAAGCACAATCCCAGAAGAGGAAAAACGCCACCGTTGTATCTACCCCAAAATTAGGTTTTGAAAAAGCAAGTGTTTTCACCTATCTATCACCCTAGAAAGTTACGCCCTCCCACAAGGATCATTTTCACTTAGAGCTGACATTTTCGGCTGTGATCTCCTGGTGCGAAACCCCAGTTTCACAAAGCACCAAAATCAAACCAGAAAGTACCGTATACCGTATACCGTGAGTACCGCATACCGTAAGCACCTCACCATAAATTCACAAAGCAGAGCAGATTTGAAGGTAAAATTTGGAATTTCTCAAATCGAGGACACCAAGCTACCCGCCTCAGCCAAGCACACCTATCCCCCGATCATAATTTCAAATTTGAAGTTTGAAAAAATTAGGTTTCATAAAACCCTAAGTTGTAGTCTCAGAACCATTTGCAGTTGTAGTACCTGTTGCATTTGCAGTTGTAGCCGTAGAACCATTTTCAATCACTCTTGAAGTTTTTGTAACATTATCACGCTACTGGATGGTGCCACTACCCGCAAATGCTATCCGAGGTATGTACTCACATATGGTTAATGGTTAAACCCTAAAATATTTTTTGCAAGGGATCTTGCCATAGATCCTTCTGGATCTCAAGATCCACACATTCAGAGGAATGATGCAACCTGTGTGATTATTCTAATATGCACTATTTAGAAACAGAAATTATCTTGATCATTGTTACATGTTGAAGCTATGATCAAATCATTAGAAGGATTGAAAGTTGATCATATAGCTTATCCTCTAACCTAACCTTTGTCGTTAGTATATTGTCTTAGTACATTAGATAGGTTGAAGAAAGCACTGTCACTTGAGTGAAGGAGACTGAAGAAAAAGCACTCATTCTGAGGACAAGGCTCCATGTTTGATTAATCAAGATTCAAAGGTACACATGACAAGTTAATGACTTTAATTGAGATAACAATCACTTAGTATTATATTTGATAACATGTGAGAATACCTTATTTGATATGACTAACACCTCCTGGGGAGAAACCTCGGTGTTAGTTTCCGTGATTGCCATTGAAGATGCTTTGGTCACAACACTATGAGAGTGTTGACCTCATTTCGTAGATCAGATTCCTTACCTTAATTCATAAATTATAAGTAATAAGCTCTAAAGGAGCCACTATGATGATTATTCATGCTATTGCTTTATATTGTCAAGAAGGATATTATTCTTGCTTTTGTTTTGTTGACCTTGAATCTTGATCCGTGTCACAAGGAGGAAGCTATATTAAAGGTTGTAGAAGGAAACATGTTAAAGGAGAGACCATAAATGAAGGGCCATCTGAAAGAAGAAGGTGGGTCACTTCCGAAGTGCCATGACTCACACTATTGAAGAATCCATGTGAACTCTATAAGGCGCCACCATACATATGCAAAGTTGTCGCTGTGCTTTACCAAAAGAACTCAAAGGTATTCATGAAGGTGTATGCCATGATGTGCACAAGGGAAGAACGTCAAGTACCCGTTTCCAAAGAGGGACAAAAAAGCGTATGAGCCTCAGGAATCATTCATTCTCGATGCATAAATTCCAATGCTATCATCCTCCATTACTGGGTATCTATACTTACGACACATCTATTATTGATTATTCTCGTAAAAGACCGGATATATTTGAAGTGTTCATCAAGATCATGGAATTGAAAGCCTTGATAAGAGAACCCTTCTCAGAAGAAAGATTAAGATATGTTCTCAAAGCCCGAATGGAGGAGAATATACCGAGGAACTTCAGACCAGAAAGATGTTGGGATCAAGATCCTCAACAAAACCGGGTAGCTGAACGGAAGAACGTAACTGTCCGAAGTTGTGAAGATCAAGATCTTCCCATGTGCCTATGGGAAGAAGGATAACAATATTATGTGCGAACTAATTATCCCATAGCTACACTTGGGTTCTAGACCCTAAGAAATGCCCTCCGGAATGAACGGAATATTTGTGGGATACCGTGAGGTATCCAAGTATTCAAAATCTACATACCCCGTCACCGCCATATTGAGATCAAATAGGACGCGGATCTTTTGATTGAAGAAGATGCAACGGAAGAAACGAGAAGATGTCACTGAAGAGAAGTGTGAAGAGAACCCAAATCAGATTACGTATCCATGAGAGAAGTTCCTAGAGCTACAGAACATGTAAGGGAAGTCATAACTCTCGATGAGGAGACTTTGAAGACCATGATATACCGTAAGTTCAAGAACCCTCCTTAGATGACCTTCCATGTTGAAAGCCCCTGCTTGGGAAAGAGAGCTATACAAGATGGAGAAGTGGTGTTCCGCAGGAACCACAGACAGGAAAGACCAAAGCCATTCTCCAGCTTAGGACGAAGGCTTTGATGTGCAATCTACTTATGAGGAACCACATGTTTTGAAGAGGCCATCCGTGAAGAAGGAATGGGAAGATGCCATGACAAGAGGGAAATAACGATCCATAATGAAGAACTAAGTAAGGGAAATAGTTCCCAATAAAGATGGGGTATCCATGAATGGTTTCTTCAAAATAAAACATACCGATGGAAGTATTGAGAAATATAAAGCAAGATTTGTCGCCAGGATTTTCTCAGAAGGAAGGCATTGACTATGAAGAGACATTCACCGTGTTTACACCGCGATCAGAACCATTATAGATCTGTTGCCAAGATGAAATGGAAGTTGCAACATATAGATGTGAAGACAACTTTCCGAATGGTATTATCAGGGTATATAGATCAACCTGAAGGATTTGAGGTTGAAGACGTGAAGCCCAAGGGTCTGCCATTGAAGAAAGACTTATAAATGCACTTTAGCTCCCGTAGCTTGGTATGGCCAGATAGACAGCTTTCTCGACAAGCTTGGGATTTACCAATAGTAAAGAAGATTCTAATCTCTACTTCAAGATCATGGATAATGAACCGAATCCATTACCGATGCGGATGACTTGCTCTTAATCGAGAAGAAAAGCTCATCAATACAAACGCAGACTTCCTCATAATTTGAAATGAAATATCTTGGCCTAATACATTATTTCTAGGTCTTGAGGTATGGCGAAGTCCGGGAAGAATCTTCCTTAAAACAGGGAAAGTACACTACCGAACTCGAAGAGATTCGACATGCTCCAATGCAAGTCCATGAATACACCATGGAAGCAAAGTCGGGTCGCGGTCGATATCATCGCATTTGATAGATGCCACTGCGTTTAATAGACATCGATCATCGATGTAACGGCTTAACACCGCATTCGCATACATCTATTTTGCGCTGAACACCTTTGAGTCAGCCGTATCGCTAGACGCGGTCTTCTATTTAGTGGCTAAAACATGTGATGAGGTACCTTATGTGTACATTGATTATGGTCTCAATGGTGATGGAGATCATGACTTCACCGATTGGATTTACCGGATGCGATTAAGCAGAAGAAGTGTTACCGGATTTAAAAAATCACTTCCGTGATGTTGTTTTCAAGATAGATCGGCGATCCTCGCGCAGGAAATAATCCGCATTGTTTCCGAAGACGCCGAAGCAGATTACACGATGCATGTTCATTAGCTGCTATATACTGGAAAGTTGCTGGCGTAATCTATTTGATTTGGAGATGAGAGTTAACCGCTTTATTCTATGTGATAATCAAAGTTGGTATTAAAATGACAGAATCTGCAGTTCCACGACAGGGTCGAAGCACATAGAGATCTCATATCATTTCATCCGACATGGTACATTAGTTAACGATGAACAAGTTGTTGATGTGATGACCAAGCCTCTATCTCGCAAAGTTCAAACACTTTTGAGACAAGCTTGTATTGTCCGGAAGAACCTTCCTAAAGGGGAGTAGATGTGATTCCTTTCTTTTGACCACCCTGTTAGATGTAAATAAAGATACGAGTTATGCTTCACTCAAATATTAGACGGAAAGCATAACGCTGTTGATTCCTTTGCTTCCCCGACTCCAGTTGTTAGACATAAAGCAAGATGAGTCATGCTTCCGACATCGCTGTTAGACGTGAAGCATGACGCCATGATGATCCTTGCTTCCGACCTCGCAGTTAGACATAGCAAGATGATTCCATGCTCTCGACCTCGTTAGATCGCAGCTGCCACGGATGATCCTGCTTCAACCTCAGCCAGGACGAAGAAAGATGAGTCATAATTTCCGAATTCCTTGTTAGACGAAAGTAGATGCTCGCAGGATCCTTGCTTCACCGCTGTTAGACGTGAATCAAGATGAGTTATGCTTCTCCTGACCTAGTTGTTAGACGAGCATAACGCCTCTTGCTTCTGACCTAGGTTGTTAGATCGAAGATGAGTCATGCTTCACCTCGCTTGTTAGACAATATAAAGCATGACGTCGGTGTTCCTGCTTCAATTCATTGTTAGATCAAGATGAGTTATGTTCGACTTCCAGCTATTAGACGAAAGCTTACCACCGATGATTCCTCACTTCGACCTAGTTGTTAGACTTAAAGTTTTGTGATGATGGATATTACTTGCTTCTCGACCTAGTTGGTGCTAGATCGTGAAGCTAAAGATGTGATCGACATCGAGCTACCGTACTAACCACGTGACATCGAAAGCCAGTGTAGTACCGCGGATGTGATGACTGACACTAAGAGATACCGCCAATCCTGATCGGCATTGAGCTAGTGTAATACTGGTGGATGTGACGTACCAGGTCGTGATGAGGTATCATTTTCATCATACATATTTGATGCGATGATGATAGCATTCTTTGAGAATGATGATGCTACGAATAAACTTTCTATGACCTCGTAAATGTGCGACAATTGTTCAAGATGATATTGACGATACCGGCCCCTCGAGATGCCACCGATGATGCACTCTCTCGGCCCGATGCCGATGAAGACCGATGAAGAATACCCTTCTTGGTTAAGGGGATTGTTGAAATAATGTAATCGCTAAGAGCATTCTTATTATTTTATATTATTATAAAAAAAAAAAAAAAAAAAAAAAAAAAAAATATTATTATTTTTATTATTGATTAATCCCCATTGAGGATTAATCAAGTCGGTATTGTATAAGGACCAAACTTTATGGATTGGTCATTCCGGACAATTAGGTAATGTAAAGAATAAGAAGCCCATTCCCAAAGAAGTAAAATGAAAGGCCGCATTTAATTAAAGGTGGATTTACTCCACCCGGTGAGAGGCTCCACTGCTGCATGGTGACTCTTCACACGTGCATGATTAGTATAAATAAGAGGCTAGCCAGCCTCTCTAACACACACCACCTGCTCATTTCTTATGAGGCGCTGCATCTCAAGCTGGAGAGGAGAAGAAGCGCGGCACATCTCGAGGAGGATTTTTTGTATTGGCTGAGTTATCTCTTGAACATTGCTGTATAAGCCATTTATGATAAGGAAGTTTTTGCTGGGTTTTCTTCCCCTAGAGGGTTTCCCAGGATAAATGTTGTGTCTCTTGTGGATGTGTATTTCTCAATGATCTTGTTCTTATTATGCTCTTATCTTATGAAATGCAAAGAACTATAATAATGGCATTAACATTAACAATAAATGCGTTGTTCATGAAAATTGCATGAATTTTCTCATAGACAGTCATGCATTCTATGCACAGTGCACACTTAGGGCTTTGTTATCCTGCACATTCTACACAAAGTGCGCATGCTTCCTTTGGTGAATTTGCGCACTTTAATTTTTGAACCAAGTGTATAGTTTTATTCCTTTTTCATGGATTTTGATGTTGTAAGTGTACTAATTGTTGCTAGCATTGATGTCTTTCTTCAAACATGGTGTGCAATGATGCGAACGATTTTTCAGTGATAACACAATAGATCATTGGTTTTCCCTTGTTAATGTTTGTATTTCATTCACAAATATTTAGATCTGATTTATTTCTTCATAGATCGGTTTAGATCGAAGCTAGATCTAGGATTCTAATGCTAAGAAGATAAGTAGGAAGGCATTGTTTGTCACTGCTTTATAGGTAGCAGGTCAAAGGATATGGAATGGGATATTCAGGACTACAATAGCCAAGGATACACAAGGAAGACCAAGGATGACCTTCAGGAAAATGTATGGCATTGTACCATTTCTTGGTATATTTGTGAATATATTTATGAATCTTTCCACTATTTGTGGATCAATGTAACTATGTTTTTCTCTTGAATCAACTAAAATAGAAACAGACTGATTAGTGATCTTACCTTTCACTTCAATCATATGGGATTGGTGTTCTTCTAGTCGATCTTCCAAGGCTACATATATTATTGGATTGGAATATTGTTTTTGATGTCTTCTAATATAGTATCCTCTTGGATGTTGTGTAGTGTCCTCATCTTGTCTTCTCTGTGAGGCCAATCCTTATACATGTGATCTTCTTTACATCCCCAACATTTGATTGGTGGTATTCCCCTTTTTCCCAAGGAGTTTTCCCTCTTCAATTCACTCTTAGTAGGTTGGTCTTGTTGACTTGTATTAGTATTGTTTATGTTGATAGGAGGTTTTATCATCTTCCTTATCTTATAATATTTCTCATTCTTCTTATTCTTCCATCATTTCTACAAATATTCTCTACCCTTTCCTTTATCATATGGGTACTTATCTTTTCTAATAGTCTGTCTCAAAGTTATGGGATCATCATACTAAATCTTATCTTTATATAAAGATGGAACTCCAATAAAAAAACTTTGTATCTTCACCTTCTCATCCTTGATAAACCCCTTGTACTCAACAATCCCAAGAACTTATTTTAATATTCTTCCATGGTCATGCTCCCCAACCTGAGTTCAAAGAAATATTGTATCTTCTTGTCATAATAGTGCTCTAAAAGATACTCCTTATGAAAATATTTCTTCAACTTCTTCCAAGTAAACCTATTCAGCCATTGATGTGTTCAAATTGATTCAATTGATCCCACCACATAGAATCCTTTCCATGCAATTGGTATATGTCATTGTTGGCTTCTAGGTTAGATGAGTTTTTGTGCAAGTGAAAACATTTCCTGATTCCAAGCAACTAGGCCTCAACATAATCTTTCCTTTCTCTTTCACCATCAAAGGATGGTGGCTTAAGCTTCCTAAGTTCTCCTTGCAAAATTTCCAAATCGCATCTTCTTCATTGATGCCTAACAAGAGACACTTATGTATTTCTCCTTGGATCCTCAGATGCATAAAACTTCCTTTTTGAGTAAGGAGGTGACTAATGTCTATGAGTTATACTAGAACTTCTTGAGTGACTGGGTCTTCTATAGTTATCTCTTCTTTCATAAATGTTTCCTTCTTTCTCATGTCTTGAATCTGATCCATTATTTACTTGTCTCTACAACTCATTTAGGATTTTCTTCATTTGAGAATTTATTTGATTCTATTCCTTTTGTGCTCTCATTAAATTATCATTGTCATCTCTATAACTCTTCACTCCCATTTTGATATTTCTCATAGTCTCTACGAATTATGTTGGTTCCACCCTGTTGTTATGTCCATTGGATTATGTTTTAACATTACCCACACTGATATTTTGTCCTTTAGCTTCTCTCATGAATATAGGCTCCATGTGCATCCTAAATGACTCTCATATGCAATCTTGGGCTTGAATTGATTTTCTTATACCTCTAATTCTACAAAATGTACAAGAAACAATTTTTTTAGAATTATATATATTATAGAATATTTGTCAATTAATGCTATAGGTCCTTTTTCTCCTCAATTCATGAAGAATTATATCATAATTCTTCAAATTGTAATAATTCCAAGTTATCCTCCTTTGCATCATTTTTCCAATGACTATTATTATGCCCCAATCGGATCTCTGAGATGAAATTTATGGCTTCCTGAGAAATCCTTTTTCACCCCATTTATACACTCTCTCCATTGGTGTAATTTTACTAGAAGGCCAACTTCTGTCAACTGCAGAAGAAAATAAATAAAGAACAAAGAAAAATTGTGTATTAGGAAATGATAACAATCATAATATTTAACACATATAAAATTCATATTCTCCATCTATTGATCCTGTAAGGTTATACAATAATATGAAGTTTGCAACTTTGTCGTGTTTACAATTTTTCCAGACTAGAAAGTTTAGCAAAATTGGCTATCTCCCAATCTATGCACTTCTGGAAAAACTTCAGTAAACCAAAGTTGTATGTATTGACGAGTATGAAAAATGTTGAGAAAACAAAATTTCCCATTTTTTGTGATTTGGGATCACTTTTCCTTTGAATATCCAATAAATCCCCAAAACATTGCATGGAATAGTGGACTTTGGCCTATTTCAACATCCCTTTTGAAACCCCTTAGCGTTTCTCCAATTGCTTCATTACATATTTTCATATCTTATTTTTTAACTCTACCCAAAAATTTAAGCTTAACATGGATCTTTATCACTGAACTAGACCCATATCTTTAAAAACTATTGTTTTGAACTTTCTGACAAATTCAAGAAGAAATGACGAGTGGTCCTCTCTAGAACTTTTTTAGCCCTCCTTACTATAGAAAAAACCTAGAATTTTCATCTCAATTTGTCTTGATCTACTCCATTTATATCTAAAATAAGAAAGTGGCTCCAGACTCACTTTTGAAACATAGGCTATCATATGCCTATGTGAAAATTTATTGACATCATTGTTGATGTCGCACCATGGGTCCACATGGAACCTTGAGACGATTCCATGTAACTTCTCTAACCACCTGACCCTACCCCATCATCCACCTTTACCTATTTCTTTACCTTGTTTAAATAAAAATAATTGAACTAATTATTAAATATGAGACCCACCCGTACCGGCTACCACATGGCACCACTACAGTGGCCCATGTTATTGTCAAGGTCTACCTCCACACTCACCTCAGAAGTGCAAGTCATCCCCACCCCGAATCTAATGACAGAGATCAAGCGAGTAAATCGATGTTTGAGGGTTCATATCACATCGTCAATGTGATCGGGAGTTAACAACACCTTTGCGATGTGATACCCCAAATCGTCATTGATACATGTCACATTTTTATTGGGTTTGCATCACCGAAGAATTTTTAAAAAATCCCTTCTAACCATGAGATACCACTCACCGATACCACTCATGGTTTCAAGTCACCGCTCCACTAGTAGCCCCACCACGATGGTCTACCACTCCACCACTGGGGCTTGCCACCCTATCATCGTGGAATGACACCGTGCCATCAGTCTTCCACAAGTATAACACCAGGGTAGTCCATGTCACTTGATAGGTGGCCCCCACATCACGGTGACATCATCATACAAAACAGTTCCTAAAATTTTAAATTTCCCTAATTTTTTCAGAAAATGTGTATTTTTAAGGACGACGTCAAGGTTCCCAAGAACCTTTAATCTCATCCTGTGCACAAAAAAAACCTGTAAATCAGGTCAAGCACTAAACAAAGTGCTCTAATACCAATCTGTAATGTACCCATTACCAACAAACTCAAATATTTTCTCGGATACCAATCTGTGATGTACCCACTGCCCGAGTACCTCTAAATTCACCTTCTTGGGAAAATTACAAATCTTGATACCATTTATTAGAATCAATAAGTGTCATAACAACACATGAAATAATCAATAATCATGCTAAACTATAAAATAAAAGAATAACATGCCATGAAAAACATTAACAACAATAGGCACATTATAACACATCTTAGAGATAATTAATACACAACAGAACATAAAATGCAAGAAAACACATAGAGCACTTATCTTTTTAAATAATCATTCACTAACTAGTTGCAGACATCGAACGTTCCACCCAAACATAGACACTGATGTTCTAGTTCTCAACAACAGGTCCCTCTCGATCTAGGGCTATGAATACACAAGGGTGCGTCCTAGAATTACTCTAAGACACAACCAACTATCAATATCTCACGGTTTTCCCAACCACATAGTAATCCTAGTTTACCATCTCTCTTCCCCTTCTTCCTGCACAACCCAAAGAAATGAACCTTTTGTTGGACACACTAACCACAATGAGAGGGGGAGTGAATCAGTGTAAGGCTCTTTTTCAAACTTCCCTTCACAAAACTCCTTAGTTAGCAATCACCACTTACTCAACACTTATTACTGTCATTTATAACTAGCTAAATGTGAACATATATCAGCAACATATATCATCAATAATTCATCACCATAAGGAACACAAGGAACACAATATGTATGTAAAATTTTCTTTTTATTATGGACTACAATCCTTAGGTTATCAACAACAACTGAATAGAGTTACAACTCCACAAGAGCATAAGCTTTACAATGGAAGACTCAACTTACACAACTCAGTACCAACTGAAAAGAGGAATCAATCATCAACAGATACCAATATTTCAACAGGTATGTGACCTGTCAGTAGTGCATCACACGTATGTATGTGCCATACCAGTAGTATAACTCGCATATGTACGCGGCCTATCTGTACTACAACCTGTGTATGCCTTCTAAGTATTTAGGGTTTTCTCTTCATGAAAAACACTCAGATCCTCTGCAACCCTCATTCACATCCAATTTTGTCTCTCACTATCCAATCTGTACCATAAGTGTTCTCAACACATCCATACTCTCCAACAACTTACTCATGCTCCATACTATACAATATGAATGCTACTTAATCATGTATAAGGAACTAGTACACTATGGAAATCATATCAGTACTGAACCATAAGAGTGTTTCTCACTCTATCAATCAACCTACATAACCATATCACAACAACCATAACAAGAATGCCTCAAGCATTCACCATACAATAAGCAAGAGTATCCATAAAAACAACTATGTAACCATACTAGATTTTCTATTCCAGATCTGAGCCCATATAATGCAGATCTGGAACTTGCTCGAGACTTCAAGATCCTAGAATCAACTCACACTCAAGTCTCCATGAATTCTTTCACCTATATGTGCTTTGTCCTCCTTCAACCCACATGTCTACACGCTCTGTCTCACTGCAACCTGCGTATGTACGCTCTCTAGCCCACTGCTACTCGCGTACTCCTTCATAAACTAGGGTTTCTAAACTTCTGAAACTTTCGTCGTCAAGATCTCAGACTTACGATAAACTTTGATGCATCCATGAGATCCTCTAGTCACTCTCTCTCTCAGAATAGATAGTCAATATATGTTCAAGAGATGTTTTTCACAAGATACCCTTGTCTCTTATTTATACTCTCCAAGTAGCTTCCTTAGAAGAATCTTCTAGGCCACTTTGTCCACATATCCACTTTTTCCACATAGTCATTTATGTCCAACTTTGCCCAATTTTCCACTTGTCCATGTATCCAATAGCCACTTGAGCACTTAACCCATTTTCCTCATTTTAGGGTTAACCTTCTCATAACCACTTTCCATAATTAGAAATTTATTCATTTACTTTATTATTTAAATAATCCTCCTTGACTTTGTGACTTCACTTTATTATTTAAATAATCCTCTTTGATTTTGTCACTTCACTTTATTATTTAAATAATCTTGTTTGACTTTGTCACTTCACTTTATTATTTAAATAATCCTCTTTGACTTTGTCACTTCACTCTATTATTTAAATAATCCTATTTGACTTTGTGTTACGAGGGAAAAAGTATATATGGCCAAGGGTAAACCACAACACATAGGTATGATTGTAGAAATCAACTCGATTCCAACATATTCTATATGAACTAATGTGCAAGATAAGAAAGAGGCCTACCTCGATCCAATCATTTGATGATGTTCCACCATTGAGCACTTTGACCCAAAGCTTTATACCTGCAAGAAGTTCTCAACAAACAAGTAGAGCAAGTACACAGTGATAATATTAAAGGGGTTAGCACATTAGATAGCATAATCCATTAATAAACATTACAAACATGCCCATGGATAATAATCATATATTTGCAAGATACCAATAGGATGGGAAAATAGTATTTCTATTAATAATTGATCAATAGAAGTGACAAAATTACATACTTCTGTTTCGGCACGGTTCGAAACCAAGAAACCAAGCTCCTTCCAACTAGGCCTCCACCACTTCAATCCTCCACCAAAGGAAATCTCATAAGAGAGAGTCAATGAGGTTCTCTCAACAATAGGAAAAGAGCTTGGGGGTTGAACACTGTGTTCAGACTTGAGGGACAAAGGGATGCAGACTCAATATGAAGTAATTTTTCTAGAGTAACTTTGCTCTCAAAGTTGAATGCTTTCTCCTCTTTTCCATAGCTCGAAATTGTGCTTTTGTAGACTTCATAATGCAACTGAAGGGCCAAGTCGAAACGTTTCCAGTATGTGGAAGGCCAAGGTTCAAATATCTTCTATTGTGACATGGAAACCCGACCTCATTTTTGCATTTTCTGGCACAAATCCCGTTGTACGCGGGTTGTAGTGGAGCAGCTAGCGTATACACATCTTGCATAGCTAATAGGGAGTGTATATGTGGAAAAATGTATATTTTTGGCTCTGGATTCATCAACAAAGGGATGACAAGTCTGCATAGGGAAATGGAAAAAGGCCCTCTGTGCAAGATAGCTATGGTGAGGAAAATCTTGCTATAACACTTTGTCACTTCACTTTATTATTTAAATAATCATCTTTGACTTTGTCACTTCACTTTATTATTTAAATAATTTCTTCTTTGCAAGAACTTAGATTTATTTGACCTTTTGGGGCTTCAAGCCAACATATGAGGGTCCTTCAACTTCGTAAGGCCATGACTCTCAAGCCGTGAGGAGTTATGTGATGTTCCACATACCGCCGAAAATGGATTGACAAACACTATCTATATAGGATAGTTTCACTGATAAATTCACTGATCTTCATCTCATTATTCCACAATTAAGCATGGGTTCTCTAACCATACTTCTAGGATAACTCAATCACAAAGCATCTTCCAGTGAGGGATTTCACCATAAGGGGGCCACTTTGGAGTTCATCCATTTGTACTTCCTATCAACCATGATAAGACACTTAACTGCAAAACATCTTCCTATGAGGGCTTTCACCATAAGGGGACCACTTTGGAGTCCATCCATTTGTACTCCTTATCAAGACAATAATGAGTCATATTTACATCAATCCAACTATGCATCATATATCAATGAAGCCACATCGATCCATATTCATCTATGCATCATATATCAATGACAACTCATTGATCCATCTTCATCTATGCATGACATCATATGACTATGAATCCACTTGACATCAATCCATTGACATCAATGACAATACATGTTCCATCAATATACTATGACAAGACATCAATCCTTTGACATCAATCCTTTGGCATCAATGAAAACATGATCCAACACCTTCTTATCTAAAATGCAATCCCTTAGGCTATTCTACTTCTTTTCTTGGGCTCCAGTGCTACTGGTCAAGAAATCCCAATGCTATAAATTCCAAGGATTCTCAATCATGGACAATTCTTTCACAACTTCCATCACTCACATGCACACATGCATCCATTCCTTTCTAGAATAATCAACAATTAATTACAACCAACAAGCAATGGCTCTTCCGCCCCCTTAATTCATTTCCATGCCCAAACCAAGACCAAGAATGAGGAAGAATGAATGAGGAGCCAAAATGAGTCAGTAACAATGAATGATGAACCCCCAAACAACAAAAAACAAGGTTTATATAATTACATGCAATAAAGCACCACATGGATTCCCCCCAAGAAGTTCATATAACCACTTTTCCCAACTAAAACCAACATGGGTGAATAAAATATAATAAAAATACTTAGTCAAATTATCCCCCTCTCTTGTGGAATCATATCCCCTAATATATGTACTTGTCCATCTTGTAGCCAGTAATGCATTTTATTAATATATTGAAAGTATTACATTTCTAGGCACTCTAGCCTTTCAACTTTATAGGTACTCCAACCTTGCATGAATAAACAAAAATACATTATTAATCTGGGGACTCAAAACTGGGGTATTATAGATGAGACTAGTTATGTAAAGATGTCCCAAATGGCACATCGATAGTACAATGGTACAGTATAGGAATGACCACAACATATTAGGATAACATGGGGGTTGGGAACAATCATCACAACAAGTACACCTAGTGGGTCGTAATCACAACAAGTTAGAAATCGGATGCCCAACATAATCAATGGCCATGTGGGAAAAATAACCCACATGGCTATTTATATCTGCCATCGGAAACTACCAATTACATTGCTAAGATTGAGACCATTGCATACATAGCATTTAGAGAGTAGGTTGCAGACCAGTGGTAGGGAAATGGTTCAACTAAAGGAGTGGGAAACATCATAAAGTCATATTAAACCAAGGATTCCCCAAAACGTTGGCTACTTCCAATAGGTTGGAGGCATGTACTTGGCTCTAGGCAGCAAAATCCTAAATACCAATCATAGAACTCCCAAGAGAGTTACACATTCAAGATGGTCTCTTGGGAAAGGGACCTAGTCTACAGTTCATCGATTTCAACAATTGAGCCTCCACATAGTTCCTTGAACTACGCTTTGAAGCTTATGCGAAGGTCACCCCAAAGCCCGGGGGTTAAGAGCGAGTGATTCTGACACCATGGATCAAACCCATTTCTTAATCAGGTAGTCCAAATCCACTAGTTTCCCCCCATATTGTGTGTATTTTTCCTCATCTTCAACACCATCATCAAGCCCAAGAGATACATAAAGAAGACGAGAAGGACATGCACACTAGAAATATCATCCTAACCAATGACTCGAAGGTCACTGTGGTGATAGCACTAAGTCTAGGTGGAAGGACTTGGTCCAAATGACGCAAGTGGTATTAGACTACATGCTGAAGGAAAAGGATCCCTAGAAGGTTGAGATCAAGATTGACAAGAGAGAGCTAGAGATCCCTGATAACTAAAGGAAAAATTCACATCTACTTTTCAGGGATTGTTGATAGATTCTAGGCCCTGCACATGGATACCACACTAGCCAAGGTTAACAGATTGTACCTAAATAGGAAATACTAGAATAATTCCACTAGTTTGACTCAATACTTACAAAACTTCATTTGTGACCTCATGAAGATGGTGTCATCCATCACCTCTATCGTTTCGTAAGAAACTTCATTGGCTAGAGGAAGAGCCAACTAATAGTGTTTGGGGGTTGTTGGGACCCTAAGGTTTTGCAAATACTATATGCGCACCATAAGTCAACACTGTGTGCATGCCCAAGAGTTTACACCATGCGATGTCAAGATGCAACTCATGTTCCAACCAAGGATCTACTGCATGCACTAACACATTTTGTACTGCACACAAAGACTTGAAGAGATTGCATGCATATTGAATCCTTGAATATCCTTAGCAATGATTGGAACCATTTTTGTAACAACTCGATTGGTCATGGTCAAGGTTGTGGGTGAGATGGAAAGGTTGTTCTGATTTCCATGCTCCATGGGAGATAGGGGGAATGCATGTAGATAAGTAAGGGTTGGGTTTTTTCTTACTGAGAATTCATTATTATTGTATTAGCTATATATGAGTTAGAACTCTAGTTATGCATTGTATTATTTGTTATTATTTTTAGAGATGTTGTGAAAACATGGGAGAGAAAGTAGATCAAGATCTGAGAAAATTGTTGGTCTATATTTCATTCTGAATGAACTATGCACATTTTTTTACCTCTATTTAGTAAATGTATCTAGATGATGTTAATATTAATGAACAAAGCATGAAGTGTTTATATCTTTATATCTTCGGTATTTTTGGTCCGAAGGTATCTCTATTACATAGTTGATCCAGATTTTATGAGCATAACAAAATGATTACAAATTATTAACAGGTGCTTAACAAAAAATAAGAGAGATACAGTAAAATTGGTTTTCTATTCAATACGGAAATAAGTTGAAACTGTAAATGCAGCAGAAACAAGCTTGCTGGAATGGTGGCGACTTATCTCTGAGAAGAGATGTGACGACTGTTCTCATTCGCAAGAAGATGATTACAATGAGGCCCTTAAGGCCTTTTTACAATAAACAGGAACACCTAAAACCCTAGACATCCAAAAACCTAACCCTAGGAGATGAAGCGCCAAAAGTCATGTGGGCCCCGTCTGGGTAAGTTAGTACATTAACTTCCTGGGGTCATAACTTTTGCATAGGATCTCCGTTTTAGGCATATGATAGCCCGTTTGAAAGGTATCGTTGATGAGATTAATTTTGGGGGCTCAATCATGCCTTTGGATATAATTGAGAAGCTCAATCCCGAACAACTTTCATTTAGGCCCTCAAAATGGCCCCGGAAGTTAAAACTGCTAAAAATAGTAAATTGCCAAAATTGTCATAAAGTTGTTTTGAGCCAGTTGGAGGAGGTGGGTGGCCACCGATATCCACCTAGATCAATAGTTTTCTACGCATAACTTACATGAATGTTAGGAATGAGTGTGAAGTGAATGCATGAATCTGAATGAGATGTCTCTTGTCTGTGTTGTCCCTTTATAAGACACACAAAACATATGGTCTATGTGATTCTTATGGCATGTAAGGTGAGACCTTCTTCAGTCTTTGAAGATCAAATATGTCGGTGCCTATGGCTTATTTGTTGGGTAATCCTTTCGAACAATGGGTTGGAAATATCGAGCCAACATGCTCCACTCCACCTTCCTCCATTCCTCTACAAGGTTCAAAGATTTTCCTACTCATATATTTGCATATTGTAACCTTTGTGGTGTGTGGAGTGGGCTCCATGCCTCCTTTCCCACACCATTTCATGCCCCTTACACCATGTCACCACAAAGACCTACCTTGGTTTATTTTCTACCATCCTTAGCCTCTCTTCGTCTTTCATGTGAAGTATGGAGCATGGACATAAGATCCACCCTGCCTTAGTCTTTGGTTGTTACATAAACCAAACTTATTCATACACAAGGCTTTCTAAAATGAAAACAAAGTTGAAACCAAATTTTTTGATGAAGAATGCAACTTAAACATTAAATGTAAAAAAATAAACCATCATAACAAACCATTTCTTTATCATCAATCCATTTCAAATAATTGCACATCTCTAGTGGGTGACTTTAAATGTTGTTTTTCTAAAATGAACCTTGAGGGGACAACACAATGATAACTATTAGCTTAATTGTCTATCCATGTCACCGATTTTGTTAAACAAATATGTAGCCCAATATGTGTCTGAATCAACATTATATGAACACCATAATGTAGTATTCCAGATATAAAATAGTATGCATAACATAAATATTTTAGCTAGAAATGGTAGAACAACAATGATATAACCATAACAATACCGGAATTACACCAAAATAACACCAGAAAGAGCACCTTGATTAGTGATAGCAATATTCACTTGTCTCTCCAAGGGGGCAACCTCTAGCAGAGCAGAGCTCTATTACAATAATATCCAATACAAAACTTTGCATACCCTTTACTTCTATTTATACTAAATATGTCTATCCAAAAGAACAATCTAGAGGAAGATCCTTCTAGAAGCGGAAGCTTCTATTAGGTCTTCTTACATTTACATTATTCTTCCTTATTGTTAGGTCTTATTAATATTGACCTTTATTACATGGAAATATATTATTCTACCTACATAAAAAGTTAGGTAGATTAAGCCATTAACACATAAACACAAATACATATAACACAATTATAATATATAATAAAATATTCATAGCTTAACCAAATATCTCAACTACCACCTTGCTAGCTTTTGGCCCATTATGTCCCATGAATATTATAATATGGGATTATGTATCATTCCATATGTCAACTCCTACACTATTTTTAACCCATGCACATTATAATATGGAATTATGTACCATCTTCACCAGAAGTTCTCTATTCATTATGTTTTTTAAAATATGAAGACCATGAACACAAATGCATATAACGCAATTATAATATGTAATAAAATATTCCTAGCTTAGGAAAATATCTCAACTACCACCTTGCTAGATTTTGGCCCCATTATGTCCCATTAATATTATAAAATGGGATTATGTACCATTTCATAGGTCAACTCCTACTTCACTATTTTTAACTCATGCACATTATAATATGGCATTATGTACCATCTTCACCACTTAAGTTCTCTATTCATGGAAAAAAGTTCTCTATTCATTATGCTTTTTTTAAATTGAAAATAGTTTATGTTGTAAAGTGAGTATTGTTGTAATGAAAAAAATAAGATGGATATGCATATATATTTGTTTAATAAGTTGGAACGAGAAAAAGTTATTAGTCTACCATTATATATGTGTGTATTGATAAAAGAAGATGGATAAATTGGAAGGAGAAAAATTATTAGTGTAACCTATTATATTGTATTTATATATATAATAAAAACAATGTAATTTATTAAAAAACATAATCAAGTTTATGCTGTAAAGTCAATATAGGTTATTAATAAATAAAAAAGAAGATAGAGATATCAGCCGTTTAATTCATTCACAGTGTAAGTGTCCATACGGAATAAAGTATAGTTTATTTTGTGGAGTTTAGTTTGAATTTTAAAAAGGTTACGTGTTAAAAAACTTTCTCGTAATCTATGTGTCTTAGATATGATGTGTAGGTTTAATAATTCATCTGCTTTTCTAATATTTTATTTTAAAAATCAAATAAATAAAAAAATTACTTATAAATAAAATTTCAAAATAAAAATGATTTATTACATTTCAATGTAAATCATTAAAATATTTCTTATCGTAACCAAAATTAATCAATATAAAATTGCGCTGCACATTCTGGTAGCAAAATTTTATATTCCCAATTTTAAAGGCCTTTGATTGACATGAATTAGTGATAAGACTAAATTGCCTATTTCTAGCTTTACGTACCCCTTTATTCTTGACATCATCTAGATTGAAGAGACCTGGATCAATTTCCAATGTTAGTTGGCCAACAAATTAGCGATAATTCTATATTGTATTGTGGCTTTACATACCTTTTTTATTATTCAGATAAATTAGATTGAAGAGACATGAATAAATTTTCAATGTCAGGGGTCCTCCATTAAAAAGAAAATGTTTTATGAGCCCCACACCACCGGTCTATCAACTTAACATCGTAATTGCTATCTCTACCTTGCAAGCTTTCAATATTGATATTTGCTTTATAAAAAGAAAATCAAAATAATTATTTAATAACGAAAGCTTTCAATATTCATATGACTTATTTGAAGAAAATCAAAACAATTATTTAAAATGACAGCTTTCAATATCCATCTATGCCTTATTTAAAGAAATAATCATTTAATAATAAAAAAACATCAAAATAACTATTTAATAATGAAAACTTTTTGGAATGCAAAAGGAATTAACGGAAATATTTTAATAATCATAATGTAGAGTAATTTTTTAAATTATAAGTATGTTATTTTATGTTTTATAATTTTTTTTTTTTATCGTGTAAGATAACTATTTAATAATGAAAACTTTTTGGAATGCAAAAGGAATTAATGGAAATATTTTAATAATCATAATGTATAGTAATTTTTTAAATTATAAGTATGTTATTTTAAGTTTTATAAATTTTGTTTTTTAATTGGGTAAGAGGTTAAATTGTAACTAGGATAGTATTTAGTTTCGTATATGGGATTAAGGTTAAATATTATTAAAAAGCATATGATCCTACTAAAGGTAATTTTAACAATGACTACAAGGGATATTAGATTTCCTTCCAAATACTATTTAGATTGAAACCATCTTTTTGGTTATAGAGTATGACCTAAAATTGATTTTGATTAGCTAAGAGATCATCTTACGTAATTCCTTTCAAGTCAGATTCCATATTGGCATGACCAATTTTGCATACCTACATAGTTGACATCAACTTTCCTGATGTTACTTGATAAATTGATGCCTCATGGGAACTTGCACAATCCCTTAAACAACTCTTTACAAACATCCTCTTGTCCTTATCCTTTTCATGGGGTTTTCTGTCATAGGAAACCGCATCATCAACATATTCAACCATTCCTAGCCATTCAACAATAAAAAACCACATTAGTTATCGGGCTATACTTATTGCATATGTAACAAGACTCTTAATGAATATGCATCATATATCCTCCAACATATCTATATGCACTTGTTGCATGCACACAACAACCTCCCTATTTTCTTCTCTTACATTTTCCCTAAGAGAAGAAATTGCTAACTAATTTTTTTCTACTAGAAGCCTCACACCCTCTTGCTCTCTTTAATTTTTTCTACTAGAAGCCTCACACCCTCTTGCTCTTACAAATGGAAAAGCTCAAGTCTTTCTTCCCAATCTCCATAATTTTCCATTTGCCAAGTCTTTTCAGATCACTCTGACCCACCGATACACACTATTAGCAAGTTCTCTTTCATCTAATTCGATACATCACATATCGACAACACTCCTTCCTTTCTTCCCGATACACTGCATATCAATGAGGTTCGTCTCTCCCTCACCGATGCACTGCTTGTTGACAAGTTTCCCCCTTCTTTCATTGATACACCACCAGAAAATTGTTTTATCCTCATCAAAACTGAGTGTATTGACGTTGATCTTCTTTATCTCACTGACATCGACCCTATCAGCAAGACACACCTTCGACTTGAAACCTGTCTTATTCTTCTTCATCTCAGATTCTTCTCATTGTGACCATCATTCAAACTCTTTTCATCTCCAATGATCAAGATTTCTACAACTAATTAGATGACTGATCATTGATCATCTACATCGCCTAACCTGCTTCATGTTGCAGTCGTAATTATGTCTCTTTGTGTCGCCAATAGCTTCCACTGGGTATACCATACCAACTTGTTTACTTTGTGCTTCTTGATTTTATGACTAACCATGATCATGAAAGTGTTGTCTATCATCAAATGGGTCAACTGCAGCATATGTAGGTCTTTTAGTGGCTCTAAAATGAACCTTTGAAGAAGATTGGTCCTCCCAGCTCCTAAACAAAGTTAAGCGCTTCGAACGTCAGTTGGTTGTTTTAGTAGATTTATATTTTTGTACCACTTACGCATTACCTCAACTCCAAAGGATGAACCAAGAGCATATACATCACAAATGACACAAGAACTCACAGAACTAGTTTTTTTGGCATTCATCAAAGTGTACTTGTCATCACCAAAACAGGCCAAATGTATGAATTACGTGATTAATATTCCAACACAACTGACATAATCAAAATTCGAGGTCCAGAAGTATCAAAATGATCACCAAGTATTTCTTGTCAAGCAATACTCATCAACATTGACCTTCATTAAACACACATCTACTCAAAGACTTGAATGAATTTGCAAGGTCTGTCACTAAAATCCCCTCTTTGTCCTCTTCACATTGCAAAAAATGACACCTCAACCGGACATCATATGAGAAAGTTATGGAATTTTGAACTCAAGATCTTGTTGTTTCTTGCCAGTAAAAGGACACCTAGAAATGTTTTGATTTATTCGAGAAGATGATAGGAACATATCTGGTTCACACCAGAGGATTTTGATCAAAGTACTGTGATTCGTTCAAAATGTTTTGATTTACAAATGAGGATTTCGTTCAAAGTTCTCTGGTTCATTCAAAATGCTTTGGTTTACAAAGGAGGAGTTAGTTCAAAGTTCTCCAGTTCATTTAAAATGATTTGGTTTATAAAGGAGGAGTTCATTCAAAGTTCTCTGGTTTGTTAAAACTCCTCTAAAACATAGACAAGACCCTGTTAGAATATGATGGATGTGCTCGTTTTACCATAGACAATATCACTATTGTCACCCAACCATAGGCCAAAGACACCCTTTGAGCACCTTAACCTTGACAGAGAATCACTCCGGAAGAAAACCCTAGGCTAGATAGCCAAACAAAGGGTAGCGCACCTTTCTCCAAGGATAGCGTACCAACAAGAGCTGATCAGATAGTCCAAACCATAACCAAGAGATAGTCCAAGTCAAAACAGAATCTGCTAGCTGCAGCAGCTGCAACGACAACTCTCCTCCAAACCTGCGCACAAAACTGGCTAACTGCAGTGTGCACAAGTGAGCTCTGCAGTTATGAGAATGCCTGCCAGAATGAAGACTGGCCTCCTATATTTATACTAATTCTGGCTAACTTCCTTGGCCAACTTCTCATTCTGGGTTCCTATTTACTTAGTATATAATATTTCTTCTGGCCGACTTCTTCTGTTGGAGGATAATAACCTAATACAAGTTATGCTCTTGAGCCGACTTGTCTTCTAGGGTTATTAGCCAAATCATTAGGGTTTCTTCTTGCTTCTTGGAATATTCTATTCTCGTTAGGTTTACATGTGCAGGTAAATACCTCCCGCAACTACCATAATATCAACACCCCCTCTTAGCTAGGGAGGTATTACAGGTAACGGTCTTGAGAAGAAACATACCATTCACCCAGTAGCATCAACATAGTTGTATAAACTATCTCATGACTAGATCATGAGCACCATCATCACCATCAGTATCATCAGCTGCATCATCTCTTGAAACCATACTCCATATGAGTAATTAGACATGATGCTGGATAAGTCACTCACTCCACAGAGTGACACAAGAGCCATTCTTCTAATTCAAACATATGTCCTAGAAGAATAAATGTCCTGAACCATTTTCCGTCTAGGAAATATCTATCCATCCATCTAGTTGATAATCATTTCCAACACTACTGATAGTCTTCAAGGCAATCAGAACAATATCATTCAATAGAACACAATTGTGTCTATCCATGGTAGTACACAACTACAATCTAGTGGTACACTACCACACCAAGTAGCACACAGGTACTTGATCAATGACGTATAGTCACAAACAGTGGAACACATCCATCACAGTAGTATAAATCTACTATCTAGAGACATATAGTCTTCATAACAACCATCTGATATCAACCTGCATAGAAACAATGTTATGATATAAACTGAATCATTTGGGCCATTCTTCCACTCACATTTGTGAGATCTGGAAGAGAATCTTCCCTCAGAAGATCAAACATCAATGATGAGCTATCTTGGATTATTCTTCTCAAGCAAGGAAGAATAACTATCCTGATTTCTGAGCCTGGACCATTCCCCACCCCGGGCCATTCCTCCGACACTAAAAAAAGTGCAACCTCGAGAGAATGAGTCTGCCCTAAGGAATGTCTGTCCCTGATTGTTGAACCTAGATCATTCCCTACCCTGGGCCATTCCTCCGACACTAAACAAAGTGCAACCTGGAGAGAATGAATCTGCCCTAAGGAATGATTGTCCATACCATTTCCAAAGGAAATGACTATCCTGCACCAACCTCCAAAATGGACCATTCTTCGAATCTTCTCACAACTGTGATCCTCGAAAGAATGACTGTCCGACGAGGCAGGCCAGTCTTCTTGATTAACCATCAAGAAGAGAGACTATCCTAGACCATTCCCCATGCTAACCACAATGGGAAATCATTGTCTATAGTACATTAGTAATCCATCGAACCATTTTCATTACGAAAATGACCATTCAATTTGGACCATTTTACGAACTGGAAAATGCCTGTCCATCAGAAATCTCAAACCACTTTCCGAAATGGAAAGGAACTGCTCATCCTGGACCATTTTTCGAACTGAAAAATGATTTTCCATAAATCAATACACATCAGTGATCCCTCCCAACCTAGGAGTCATCTCTTCCTTTTTCAATAGGGAAGTCATCTCCACAAGCTCCAGCTTGAGTACACAAACTCTTATATCTTGGACAGAGGCTTTACCAAAATGTCTGCTTATCTGCTCATCTGTGGAGATATATATATTTGAGAACCACTTTCTCTTTTCTGGACTTCATCACGAAGAGTGTAATGCTTGATATCAATGTACTTTTGTCTGTTTGGAACACTCGTATTCTCTGAAGGCTTTATATAGCTCTAATCAATCATTGTTGGATTCATATTTTGTTTTCTTGCTAGCTCACAACATCGTGGCAAGGGTCAAACTGGAACATATCCAAGTGATACTTCTTTTTCCTTCATGAGTGTTTGTCATGGATTAGCGATCCATCATCCTGAGATTCTAAATAACCATTCTGATACAATATCTTTGTTATAGAAAGTATTCACCACGCTTTTGTTGTGCATTGGATATTCTCCACCAAGTTGTCTTGTTCCATATGCATACAAGGGTCTCTTTCTGGTATACCTCAAAGACTTGAGGTTTCTCTTCATACGCTCTTGGTTCAATTGTTCTGGAGAATAGTCTTTGCCTTTATCTGATGTAAAATTCCAACCCATGGATTTTGCGGATGATATAATGACTCATGTAGAAGTATGCATGGTTTACTGGAGCAAACAGTCATCATAGTCTTCTCCCTCCATCTGGGAGAACCTCTAGTCCTTGATATCGCAATGCTTTCATTCATAATTCCTTCATACACTATTCTTCATCACAGCCTTCAGTTCCTCTGCTTGATTGATTTTAGTGAGTTCATATCAGGTTGGTAATCTTGTGATACAATGACTGGTTGTTCTAGCTTTTCTTTCTTGGAATATTCATGTTCTTCCTTATGTTTCTCTTCATCTCTTGAGTCCATGGAGTTTTCTATAGATTCCATGATCTGAAGATTCCAACTTCTTCCTTTCATCATAGGATCATGGCTGTGGAAGGACAACGAGGGATACTTTAAGGGATTATTTTCAAAGAAGGATTATTTTGAAGTCAAACTAAACACGTACTTCTTTTCATGGCTGCTACCATGGATATATACTACATCATCTTCAATGGATCATAGGATTAGCTCCCTCCTAATCCTTGCTTCATGTATGAGTGCATGTTTTTCTTTTGGAAGTATATAATGGGATCCATCTAACATAATCCATGCTTCCATATGCATACTTATTTCCTTCTGCAAGGTGTCATAAGTCTTTCTCCAATTTCTTCTTGATTGTTGATTTCAGCTTATCTTGCAGTTGTTACTTATATAATAACTTCCACATGATTTTCTTGATGTACTTCATTCTTTCATGTGTATTGTCTGACTTGTAGTCATAAGGATAGAAATCCTTATCTTATAGGTATAGTTCTTCTTGGAACATATTATCTTCTAAGAGATAGATATACAAGATATGTACAAAGACTATGCAAACAAGATATGTACAATAACTAAGAAGAGTATTGTTACCTTGTCTTTAGAGGAAGAAGTATGTTTCATCCTGCTTAGTTTTCTTTGAAGGTTCCTTTTCTTCGGAAAGTGATGCTTCGTGTGTCTCCTTCCTTTTCTTTAGCTTGGGACAATGATTCTTGTAGTGACCATATTTCGATAGTTGAAGCATTGTATTTTTGACATATATTTCTCTAGATTTGGCTTCTTTCCAAACTTCCTTTTGTTACTGGAATTCTTGAATCTTGCTGTGAAGGCTTGATCATCGTATTTCTTTTGAGGTTTCTCTTTTTCACTGATCCTTGATTCTTCTTAATCACAACAAGTCCAAATTTCTTCAAGTGTAGGATACTCCTTCCTTGTGTTCATACTTGCGACAAATGCATCCCATCTCTTGGGAAGACCATTGAGTACTATGTTTACCAGTTCCTTCTCTGAGATGATTTCTTCAATATATTGTAGTTGATATCTTAACTGAGAGATCCTCACAAAGTATGATGTTATGTTGTCATCATCATTCATCTTCATGTCACAGAGCTCATTCTTCAGACTCATTACTTGTCCAGTGTTTTTGACTAAGAAGAGGTTTTTTAGGGCATCGTACATATTCTTCGATGAGTCAAGATGGGAGATGTAGGGTATCAAGTGGTCATTTATAGATTCCACTATGATACTCATGGCATTGATGTCACCATCTTTGAACTTCTCCATAACTACAACGTTCTTCGGTTCCTTCTCTTTTCCTTCTTCAAACTCTGGCTCCATGATCTTTCCTTTCACGATATCCAACACTTTATTCTTGGCAAGGATGAGGTTAATCCTTGTCTTCCACGCTATGAAGGTAGAATCTCCATCTAATTATTTTTTTGACTTCATAGAGTAAGTCATGGTTGCTTTGACTTGGTCAACCCTAGATTTGACCAAAAACGCAAACTTGATGTCTTGGCTTGATGAGAGTACCAGGAGATGTGCTAGGATAGGGCACACTCATCTATCCAGAAATTAGGTCAATCCCTTCACTTAAGGTTCCTTAATGAGAGGGTTAGGGTTTCTGCAACTGCACCTGCTAGTAAACCTAGCAGCAGTGCTTTGGTGATTGCTCCTGCTAGAAACCCTAGCAACAATTCTTCAACGAGATTACTATCCTTATGGCTATGCTCCCTTCTAGTGGTTAGACTGAATGAAGGAGGTGTGGGCCCATAACCCATTAGAATATGATGGATGTGATCATGTTACCATAGACAATATCACTATTGTCACCCAACCATAGGCCCAAGCCACCTTCCAAGCACCTTAACCTTGACAGAGAATCACTCTGGAAGAAAACCCTAGGCTAGATAGAAAAACAAAGGGTAGCACACCTTTCTCCAAGGATAGAGCACCAAAAAGAGATTATCATATAGTCCAAACCATAACCAAGAGATATACCAAGTCAAAATGGAATCTGCTAGCTGCAGTAGCTACAACGACAACTCTCCTCCAAACCTGTGCACAAAACTGGCTAACTACAGTGTGCACAATTGAGCTCTGAAGTTCTAAGAATGCCTTCCAGAATTAAGACTCTCCTCCTGTATTTATAGTAATTCTTCCTAACTACCTGTGCTGAATTCTCATTTTGGGTGATTATTTACTTAGTATATAATATTTCTTTTGGTTGACTTCTTCTCTTGGAGGCTAATAACCTAATACAAGTTATCCTCTTGAGCCAACTTGTCTTCTAGGGTTATTAGCCAACTCGTTAGGGTTTCTTCTTTCTTCCTGGAATATTCTATTCGTGTTAAGCTTACACATGGAGGTAAATACCTCCTACAGCTACCATAATATCAACAAACCCTACCAAAATATAGTTCGTATTTTGGTCATAAGTTTTGACTCGGATGCTCATTTCGTGCATTCCTTAAACCATTGAAAAGGATTAATATTTTACACCTTGTTAGCGGCCCCAGAGAACACAACACCTCATCCATGAGAAGAGGAACACAAGATCGAATTCAGGAAAGCTTATACAAAATTTCAATTAATTAATATTTCATTTATATGGGTTCGAAAGCTTGGTTTTAATAGTTTATTTGAGCTTAATCCAAGGCCACTCATCCATTGTATGTTGAATGGTTATAGGTACCAATGCCAAGGGGAGGTCATACTCAACATCCTCACAATGAAATCTACATCTAAGAGCAAAAGATTAGCAACAATAACAACAATTATTGCAGCAGCAGGGAGAAACAAAGGGAATCAAACCCAAATGACTAAAGAAGGAGTCTAAACCCTATATGATATCCCAATTACCAAGCGCTTCATTATGGTGGGAGAGATGCACTATATCTGAAATCTACGGTGACCCACCATTGGTAAAAGATAAACATGAAATGTAACTACTATCTTTGTCCTCTTATTATTACGAAGGAGATAAGGACAAAATTTTGTAAATGAAAGGTCATGAGGGGAAGGTGGAAGGTCAAGAGTCATGTTGACCACTAATAAATATGGGGATTGTATCTGAGAAAAGGGATTTTCAGCTCTTCAAGCATTGTGCATTTTTTGAACTATTTTGGGAATACAATGTTAACTAAAATTGAGCATTCCTTAGGGATTTCATGTACTATTACTAAAATGTTTAATGAGGAGAAGTGGGTTTGGCCAATCTATTTTGTGGAGAGATTTGATTCTCATGTGGGACATGTTGTGGACTATTCCTTTTCATTTTCTCAACACTCAGGTTGTGTAAGAATGTACTTCATATTGTAGACTATTCTTATGTATGATGACTGGGTTCTTATTTCTATTATTCATAGAATGTTTTTCTAAATTCATGGGCATAGAACCATAAAAGATTGTTCAAATGTTGTACAATTATGTATTTATAGTTGTTTATTCATTTTACTTTCTTTTCTTTGTGTGTGCTATTTCCAGGGCCCTTGACATGAGCATTATTGGTTATATGTCTAATTTATGGTTGTCTTAGTTTAGTCTAGACACATGCGCCTTAGATTAGCTTCATTTCATTCTTTAGCTAAGGAAACATTCATTGGTGGACCGAGCTACAACCGATAAAACAAAAAACAGAAATGGTTGTTGAGATAGAATCCGAATGGGTTCCCTATTCCAAATAGTCAGGGGTTTTATTGATACTTTTTATCGGGAGTAACCCCTACTATTGACAAAGGGTGATTTTTCCCGCATCAATATAATTGGCACTAGATGGAGGGTCAGATAACAATCCCTCCCATGTGAATTCATTTCACTTAAATTTTGATCATCCCATGGCTCCTTTCCATATCTTTGTATAGGATAACCCTTTGAGTATTTTGAGACCCACCAAGGGAATCTTATTGGAGACAACCAATCTCTTGTCAAACCCAAAATTCGATGGTCGAGGGCATATCTCTACATTCACATATCTTAACTAGTTTAATATCACTTGACATAATCTTAATATTGTTTAGGATAATGAAACATGTCAACTATTCATTCTCACATTCAAAGGGATAACTAAATCTTGTTTTAGGACATTGCCAACAAAATTGATTCATAGTTGGAAAAATTCATGGAAATATTTATCATTTCTCATGTAGGTTATGTTTATCATAAAATCTTTAATGAACTTACATAAATTTGTAGTGTTGGAAATGAGTCTATGGATAATTTATTTTGAAGGGTCATGCAGATTTATTGCATATTTTTTGAAAGGGGCAAGCCCTCAGAATAAGAAATCTTTGATTGGTTTTCATTTCTCATCCCTTCACATGAAGGGTCTGATCTGGGAGAACAAATCATCTCTCATTCACATGATTCATATATAAGCACTAAGGATAGGGAGTACACAATCTCTAACTAGCACTCTAGAGCAACTATGGGGGAATCCTTATAAAAAATTTTAAATCCCTTATCCCTGAAATGTGAACCATCTATTGTCTCCCCTTTAGAAAATCATGAACATAATCTGATCTACAATGAATCTCCTATTGAAGAAATCCCATCATTTTCAGAATATGAAGATCTTCATCCATGCTACACAAATTTGTTTGATGATAATATCCCATATGAGAATTCACCTTATTATCATGTAATGCATCCTTCACATTACTCTTTCAACGATAAGACATTGAATGATAAACCAAAACAAGAAGAGTTCCCAACTTCTATTGATCAAACACTTTCTTAATGACAATCCATCCATGATTCACAATGTTATCAATCCTTTGCGATCTAAAATTCTAGAAATCGTTGAATCACGATATGATCATGATGATTATGTTTTTGATGATTGTTCTATTTTCATATAACTAAATGTGAGTACTAACCTATCATTCACTAATCCTTTGCAATCTAAAATTTCTAATTTTAATGCACATATGTTGACAACATAAAATTTAATGTGTGTAGAGCACAAAAAATTTGTTGGTACTCATGAAGAAGCCACATCAAACAAGCAACCCGTCACCTTAGAAGGCTCATGAAACATTGAGTTTCTCCAAGAAATGTTGTCATCTAGATCTACACCAAATTCACATGTTAATCCTTAGGGGAAGACACATGCATCACTCATCCTTGGATTATATCTCATCACTCCATCACTCCCCACATGTTTTTAATGATATTTGGAGTCATCTTTCACTCAATATTTCCCTCAAATTATCAACTATCCTCTCTCCTCTCAGCATATGGGTTATGTAAAAAGTAGGCCTGAGATGATTTACTTAGATAATGAGGCACTCCATTTTCAACTAATGGCTATGTCAGGTGCTCATTGTCTTACTTCATCCCCTGGAATGAACTACGCCACCCACTCTAAGACTTTTTCACGAGTTACATTGCACACAAATTTCATTTATGGGTCTCGTCGGGTATGTCACTCAATTTCGATTTCCTTCCGATGATCCTATACTAATCATTGTAAATTTTGTGATGGAATTGAGTCGTTCTTGGAGAAATCCTATAAGTCTACATTAACCATGAACCATAAGGTTACCAAACTTAACATGTTGGGTGGAGATTTAGTTGAATCAAATTATTCCTATCTTGGATCCCTCACTACTCCAATCTATGGAACTGACTTTTTGTAAACATGTGGTTGTAGGTTTGGAGTTACTTTATTGGCTACATCGACACTATGGTTTCACTTGACCCATTTTTTCCAGCTAATGTAGGATAGATTAGGAATAGATGTAACGTAGTTATTTTAATTCTTGTCTTATATCATAGTTTATATGTTTTCTTCCTTTTTTGTTTGTATAGTAGAGATACAGACTTTTATTGGTTTCTTCAATAAAGCCTACCAATTGTTGTTGGTTTATTTTACAGCTCATGATGGATTGCTATATTTTAAGTTTCTTTTCCATAAAATATTTCGTCTTTTCATTTTGATGCATTTTATTTTTGTCATTTAACTAAAAGCTCAATTTAACCTTGGTTTTATGAGGAACCTCTATGCAAGACTCTTTCAGAGTTCAACTACAATATTTGTGTGTTTCAGTTGCATTCACTCTAACATTGATAGTTAGATAATCGGTTATCCTAAGTTGCTAAAAGAATATCTTTTGAGGAATAATTTACATCTTGGCCAAGATGGAAACCATATTGAAAGAACCACATAGGTTATTAACAACCTTGCTATCCATAATCTATGATAGTTATACCATCCCTATTGACCGTTATTTTGAGGCTATGTTTCTCACAAAGCTTATGGACCAACAGATCGATATGATGGTCTCTTGAGTGCATTCTCTTGGTTCTTGAAACAAAGACCAATGAGATAAAATTTGTTACAAACATTCTCGGTAACATGGTGTCCATTGAATAGAATCATTGGAGTGTTTGTTTTCCTATGAAGAGGCTGTGTTTAAGACTCTTGAATACATGCACATAAACATTATAGTGTTATCTTTCGAAACCATAGGCTCCCAATATTGAATTTTACGGAAAAACACTTTTCCCAATCAGTTTGGGTGATAGAATAGATATTCATTTCTTGGTTCATTACATTACATCCAAATCATGGAACTCCCAATGGATCCCTTCAAGATACTGGTATAAATTTTTTGGGAAGGATAATCAAGAATGATCATAGAAAGTTCAACCAAGTCCACAAAACCAGAACCATACAATGATATGCTCGTTTATTTGTATAGACATGACCCACAATCTGTTAGGATATTTAGACACTTAGGAGTTAGTTAAGATCTACTTGGTCTAATATGTCGTTAGGTAAAAGTGTGTTTCTTTAGTATGCACTAGTATGCATTTGTAGTTAGGCAATCCGACGGTCACGATATGTTCTCGACATAGA